>BJBW01010616.1:0-11439 GCA_004320125.1 Scolopax mira | reverse complement strand
GGGTCTCCCAGTGACACTCGGGGATGTGGTCATCACATCCATCCTGCTCCTCCTCACCTGAAGCATCTTAAGCCCTGTCCCTCACCATTGGCCACTCACTGGCCATATTTTAAAGAAGCTGCCCCATGATCAGCTGCTGGAAACCCTGTGGGACCAGGCACCAGAAAAGGGGGAATCCCTCCCTTCTGGCTCAAGGTGGACTCCTGACCCCCAGCCACCCCACAGCATGGCTGCCACACTCATCCCCAGCACACCAGCAGATCTGACCATGCTCGAGCTCGTCCGCGCCTGCGGGAGCCCAGGAAGAGGAGGCAGCTCCACTCCTCTGGCCCACCATGATCCTGAGGGACCATCCTTGATCCCGAACCTGGGAGAGCAAACACACAAGGCAGCTCCTCCCAGAGCAAGGCCGACCACCAGCACTGCTCCTCCAAGAGCCACAGCACCTTTCCCAGGCTCACCCACTGGCTGCGCGTGTTGGCTGCACCGGTGGCAATGCCAGCCCCGGTGCCCACCTCTGCTATGGCACAGCCCTCTCTCTGCTCTGCTCTGGGAAGTGCCAACCCCTTTTTCCTTACCTTGGCGTGACACTCATGCTGCCGAGGTTCCTTGGTGGTGAAGGCTGTGGGATGGGCAGGTGGGACGTTGGCACCCCCTAGGACCTGCCCAAGCACTGGTGCCATGCTCTGCACCTCGCCAGCCCTCCCGGTGCTGCCTTTGGAGCCGGCTGCCGCAGCGCACGCATCCTCCCCCCTGCCCTTTCCAACGCCGCCGGTGATGGGAGGGAGTTAGAAATGCCAGGAGAAACATTCCTCATTTTGAGAAGCCGGATCAGCTGAAGACTGGCAACAGCCCAGAGCCCGGCGAGACAAGCCCCAGATTTACGACCAGCGCGGCCAAAGAGACAAGAGCTTGAGTGAACCCGGGTACGACCCCGTGGGAACGCCACAGCCAGAGATAGGAGTGACCCGGCAACTCCACCTCTCTCCGGGGAAAACAAAAGTGACACAAGAAAGGAGCCCAAAAGCCCCAGGGACCGAGGGGAGGGGGCTGCCAAGGGACAGGGCGGCCAGGGTCAACAGGACACACTTGGGGACATGGCACCCTGCTCGGGGAGCAGGGGTCCAGGCAGATGCTGGGACAGCAAAGCGTTGCTGCTGGAGCACCCCATGCTGCCTGCGGCACTCATCCAGCCTTCCCCCCTCCACCTCCTCCTCCTCCTCCTCCTCCTCCAGGGCTTCTTCCTCTCCTTCCCCTCTTTGTCATTCCTCTCAGCTCACGCCTCTTCTCTGCTCTCCTTCAGCTGCTGGCAGCAATAATCCAGGGCACTAACGCCCCGGCAGATTGCTCACCGCCGCTCCCCGGCTGCCTCTGACCGGGGTTTTAATGACTCCCCCGGCCTCGGCAGGGGCTGATCCCCCACCTCCTCTGCCTGCGGGCACCGCGCTCCCCACCGTCCCTCCTCCGCAAAGCCCCGCACCCAAGGAGGAGCGGGAACACTGCGGGGACGAGCCAGGAGCATCCGCCACCTCCAGCCGGGGGCTCAGCCTCACACCGGGGGCTCTGGGTCACCCCGAGGAGCCACATTAATCCCCTCCGAAGCCCCAGCCCCATAGGTCTCCCTGCGCCCCCCCCCCCCAACCCCGAGAAGGGCGAGCACAGCCATGGATGCAGCAGAGCCAGAGGGGCCACAGGTTGATGGCGTGTTCCTCGGGGACAGGAAAGGGACAACCATGGCTTGGCGTCAGTCAGAGGGATGCTTCCCAAAACAGCAGCACCCTGGGCTTCAGCCACCCCCAGGCTGGCATCTGCCAGCCCTCAGCCCCCTGCCAAAGGGTAAAGCACAGGGATCCCAGGGTGGGATGGAGAGAGGGATGGAGAGAGGGATACTCCCCCTGGGTATCACTCCTGGGGACCTCAGGAAGTTCAGGAAGGACCATGCTGTGCCCTGTCCCAGAACATGCTGCTGAAGCAGAGGGGTGAGCCAGCAGCATGCCCCCCCCCCGTCAGCCCTACCATAACCCCCCCTGAAGGCCACATCTAGATCCTGTGTCCAGTTTTTGGCCCCTAGTGCAGGGGGAACTGATGCAGTGGAGCAAGCCTGGCTGAAGGCCACGGTGATGGTCGGAGGCTGGAGATACAGAGGGAGGTGGGATGCTCAGCCCAGAGAAGGGGAGGCTCAGGGCATCGGGGGGGGGGGGGTTTAGGGGGGGGGGGACACGGGGAGGCCAGAACCAGGGCAGGCAGCAGGGAGGGCAGAGCAGCTCCATCTGCAAGATATTTCCCTACCAAATCTCAGCCTCCACATCAGCAAAGGAATTTGTAGGGGCCACCCCACTGTCACAGAAGCCACACAGCACAGGCTGGGCTAGCTGACACCGGTGACCATAGCCAGCCCCGTCCCCTGCCCCACATGGCTGCCAGTCCCTGCCCCACACTGCCAACACTTCCAGCCTGGCACCACCGACCGGGGCTCAGCACCTTTTCCCATTGCAGGGAGCAAAATCAGATGATTCTGGGGGTGCAGGGGTTACCCCCCTTCTTCCCCCCTGCAGCCTCCAGCCCGGCCTGACCCCTGGCTGCCAGGCTGCAGGTCCCTGCGTCCCCTCCTTTAATTAACATTCCGCGTGTAAAGTTGGGATTGTAATTACTGCAACTGATTAACAGGCCGAAGGTAGCCCCGTCTCCGAGGGAGCAGATTAGCAGAGGCTCTCTCGAGCTCCTGCTCTCACCTCGGCACTGGCAGTGCATTTTAAGCAGGGGCCCGATGCCCCCGCAGCCGGTTGATTAATGGGCGAGCGGGGCGAGGAGGACGTGTGGTGGCTCTGTCCCCATTGCTCTTCCCACGCTCCCGCCGGGATGGGATGGGATGAGATGAGATGGGATGGGGTTCCAGTGGCCAGAAGCCGTTTGGGGGGGCAAACAGTGACAGGCAATGATTCCTGGAGCCTCCTCTCCCCACTGCCGGCACGGCTCCTACCAGAGGACACAATTCCCGGGAAGCTGAGGACGCTGTGCAAAGGGAGGAGAGCACCAGTTCAGACCCGCCGAGGTGGGGAGACCCCCTCAGAGCAGCTCCCTGATGCAAGAGGGCAGTGATGCTGCCAGATCCCTGCTCTCTTCTCACATGTGCTGCTCCTGGGGCTGTTTCCCCCAGGTTTGGCTCTAATCGAGCCAGGGCAGGAGACCTAAGGCTCAGTTGAGCCAGGAGAGCCCTCAGGGCTGGGGCTGCGGCACTGGGAGCTCACACCTTCCCCCAGGGAACTCTCCCCTTCACAAGCTATTTCAGAAAATTAAACAGCCAGAGTAAACGCCCCTTGCCCTGGCTACTTGTTGCCCTAGGAGGTAAGTCACCTGCCCTCTCCCACCCTGGGGTCTGCAGAGCCGTGGGGACAGGGTGTCCTGTGGGGACAGGGTGTCCCGTGGGAGCGTGCCCCTCACCTCCCAGGGTCACTCATAGCCCAGGACTGCAGGAAGGGAGCCCAGGGCTGCCCCACAGCAGCCCCACACACGGACATCCCAACTCCTCCCCTCCCTCCTGGTTCCTCCTCCAGCTCTGCCCACACTGGTGCCATCCCCTGCCCACCGAGTCCTGCCCCAGGGGTGTCACAGCCACCTCTGCCACCCGGCATCGCCGTGCCAGCAGCCAGGACATGTACCCCCTTCCCCGTGGGGCTGAGCCCAGTCTGCACCACAAAGTCCCACACTTTTTGGGTGTGAAACCACACGAGAATATCCCACGCCCCCAGCTCACCCCTTCCCCTCTCGCCCACGGCTTCGGACCCTGCGCTGCTCATCCATCATCGACCCGGGCGGGCAAAGGGGAGCCACCAACAGGAGCACCCAACGAGACTCCAGTAATTACAAGCAGATAAGGCTATCAGCTGTAATTAACCACTATCCACGGGCAGACCGTTCGGCTGCAGAGACTTTCTTCCCTTTTCCTTCCCCAAGACTGCAAAATAAATTATCCTGCAAAGTTAGCAGAAGCCGAGCTATGGAAACAATTAAACAAAAATTAAATCTAATTCATTTATACTCTGAGCACAAAGTGGATAATGTGGGGGTTTTCTTCTCTCTCCTCTCTTTGCCTTGGTGTTACAGAGGACTATTATGGGAAATTAATCACGGGGAAAAGCAATGAACGTGATCTATCGCTCTTTAAAAGTGCACTGTAGTGATTATATAAAAATCTATTAGAGAGGCCAGGAAATAGAAGAGTGACACCATTTAAAAGGAAAAAGGAGACAGAGCTGGTGGCAAAGGGATCGATTTCTTAACAGAGGGATCAGTGACAGCGGGAGCAGGAGGAGGTCAGGCCCGCGCCGTCGCAGCCCCCGGGGGTGGCTGTGCCAATCATGCCCATCCCCTGTGCTGGGACAGCTTTGGGGGACGTGATGGACCCCAGGATGTGGTCACATAGTGCTGAAATCACAGCCCAAAGCCCCAGAGCAGAGCTAGGGCTGGCCCTAGAGGGTTGGTGTCTCCACCAAGCACGGTCCCACGGTGCCTGCTGCCGGCACGGGGATGCCAACACAGCTACACCTCCATGGTGCTGCCCAGGCTCTTCACCCTGGCATCTCCTCCCATCTCCTTGGGGGCTCCAGTGCTGGCCAAGGGCTGGGGGAAGAGCACACAGCCCAGGCGATGGCCAGAGCAATAGCAGGATGCTCTGGGGAGAGATCGGCACGGCAATGGCCAAACGTGGCCAAATGTGGCCATCCGGCCATCGGCCACTGGCAGAAGAGGCTGCGGAGATCACAGCACCAGTGACACCAGCAGCAGCACCAGCGACACCAGCAGCAGCACCAGCAGCTGATAACCGCCCCAGTGCCCACCCCAGCCATGGGGGTCCCGGCTGGAGGCAGCACCAGCAGCTCCCAGCTCCGGTGGCTCCTCCACGGACACAGCCCTGGGTGTCACCACCAAACAAGAAGTGCTTCAGCCCCTTCTTCTGGCACAATAATGGCCACCCCCACCAGCTCCAGCATCCCATCCCAGTATCCCAGTGCCCCCCAGCTGCCCCCATCTGAAAGGTCCCCAGGGGAGCGACCCTCATCACTAACGATGATGGTGAGAGGAGACCCCTCGCTGCACCAGCAGTAAACAGGGTCGGACCTGCCTGCCCCCCCCCCTCAGTGCTGCTGCCCACCCACCCCCCCCAGCACACGTTTGGCTGTTTAATGGCCACCATAAAACCTTCTCCGAGGCAGATTCCACCATAAATCCTGGCCCGCAGCGGGGCCAGCCCCGGGCCAGCCTGACGCTTTAACGACACCATCAATCCCCACGGAGCCCGAGGCGGAGCTGGGGGGATGCGGGGGGTCCAGCCCTGGCACGTGGCCAGGTGGGGGCCAACGCCACTGTGAGGGGGTCAGGGCTGGCCCCCAAACCCCCCAGTGTGGGGCCAGTAAGTGATGCACCTCAGGGCTGAGGCTGCAGTGAAGTGGCCACCGGCTGCTCTTCTCTGAGTGCATGATGGCCAACTCCATGCTGATGGGCAACCTCATGCTGATGGGCAAGCCCACACCGATGGGCAACCCCAAAGCCATTGGGGCCTCCCGGGGCTATCACCCCCAAACCAACACTTACCACCTCCCTACTTCTCTGTTGACGCCGGCAAACACCTTTATGTGAATTTAATGGATGTTCTGCCTCCCCACCAGGCAAATGGAAGCCAAACACACCGCTCTCCCTCCGATGCATCTTTTCAACGATTTGGGGGGAAAAAAAAAAAGTGGAAAAAAAACCCCCTGCTTTCATCTCAACAGCCCATTTGTTTAGCCCATGCCGGGATTTAACTGAGAAGGGATGTCCTTGAATAAATGCAGAGACGTCCTCGCTCCCCGGGAATTCTGCTGCACGAGGTTTTCCGCTCATCCAGGGATATTCTGGGACCACACAGCCCCAGGGGCCACCGCTGCCCCGTCACCCATCCAGCCCCTTCACCGGGTGCTCCGGTGGCAAACAGGCTGCCGTGCCACGGGGCCAGGCAAGGGAGGCACCGAGCCCTGAGAGATGAGTGGTCCCAGGGTTGGGGGACACCGCTCTGCCCCCAGACTCAGCACGGGGTGAGCTGGGTGGGATGGGGACCAGGGACCAGGGCTCGCTTGGCGCTGGCGGAGGGGCTGCAGGTGGGACTCACCGTCTTGCAAAAGCCAAGTTATGGCACAACAGAAGGTGAGGGGCAGCCTGTCCTTGGTTGCCCGGGGTGCCAGCCCCATCCCCTGGCAAACGCCTTCCAGGCTTGGCAAGAGCGGAGGAGCCGCAGCAGAGCGCCCGCCAGCCCCGGTGGGGAACTCGGCATCACCGGCCGCCGCAGGCAGCTTCCTCCTCATTTCCTCCCGTCCTGCTGTGGGCTACCGGCCCCCGCCGATGCTGAGCCCCCCCGCTCCCAGCCCTCCCCTGCCAGGACCCTCCTGGCCATGGGCAAACGCCACCTCCCTGCCCGGCCCGGCTTTTAGCAGCCACAAAGCCTCCAGCTGAGGAGGGGAACTGGCCCTGGGGAGGGCACGGGACCAGTCTCCCTGCACACCTTCAGGGAGAACTGTCGAGGGACAACGATGGTGGGGAGGGGGTCTCTGCACCCACAGATTTGGGTCTTCTCATCCGCTGCTCTGCCCCCGCACAGCACAGCTGCTGGGTGCCCACAGCTGGCACCTTCCTCCTCCTCCTCCTCGGTGCAGCCACACGGGTGTCTCCACCGTGGGGCTCCTGCCCAAGGCTCCCCAGCTGGGGAATTACACACTATTTCCATCGGTCACTCTACCATCCATCCCTGTGAGCCCCAAGGAGCTCAGCCCCCGAGCCCCCACACCCCATTGCCACCACGACGGAGAAACAACCCAAGGCTGCCCTCAGAGGAACCAAACCAGATGCAGGAAGAGGATGGAGGGCACCAAATCCAGGGAGGGGGCTGCCTGCAGCCCACCCACTGCCATCTTGGCCCCCACCACCACAGAAGCTACAGGGCAAAGCTGTGGGCTGGGACATGTCCCCTGTCTCCTGGGGGCTGGCCACACAGGAACAGGGAGCAGGACCAGGAGGGTTCCTCGGTCCTGGAGGACAGGAAAAGTGATTCTACCCTGGAAGGGAATTGATGGCAATAAAGGCAAGCACAGGAGCTTCGGGAGAGAACACAGGGAATTCCCAGCTCATTAAAGCATTGACATCTTTCATCCCGTGGTAACAGCACCTCCTTTTCTCCTCATCTGTTAAAGTCCTTGTCCTCCCCCTCCACAGGAGACCAGTGCTCAACTCCACAGCCATCCCACCACCATCTCTTCAGTCATCTCGAAGCCATCCCACTGCCAGCCCACCAGCCACCTCACTGCTATCCCTCCAGCCATCCCACACCCATCCCACTGCCATCCCACCATCCATCCCACTGCCATCCCACCAGCCATCCCATTGCCATCCCACCATCACTCCTCCAGCCATCCTGCTGCCATCCCTCCAGTCATCCCACCATCCACCCCATTGCCATCCCACCATCATTGCTCCAGCCATCCCACCATCACTCCTCCAGTCATCCCACCATCCACCCCATTGCCATCCCACCATCACCCCTCCAGCCATCCCACTGCCATCCCTCCAGCCATCCCACACCCATCCCACCAGCCCATCACCCCAGTGACCAAGCCCCACCATGGCCCATGCTGGTGCAGGGCCACAGGGGATGCCAGGTGCCCACGTGGTGCCCAGGCTGCAGCTGGGCCTGGCGAGCACGGGGGGCTGGGGGCGGAAGGGGACCAGGAGAGCTCTCAGCCCCTGGACTCCTCTGGCTGAGCTGCGGCTAAAGGCGAGCTGATTAAAGCAATTAGGATTTTAAATAGTAACACCAGAGTGGCTCATCAGCACTGAAGAGGCAGTCAAATGATGAGTCTGAGGATCCTATTTAGGGATCTCACTTGGCTGAGGATCCTCAGCGAGGTCCCAAGGCTCCCTTGCATCCAGAGGGGTCTGACCAGCCACAGAAGGGGAGGTCCCAGGGACCCCACAGCCTCCCCAGCGCCCGCCCAGACACACAGCGCAGCCGGCTCCGTCCCCTGCCCTGTGGCCACAGCCAGAGAGGGGACCACGCAGCAGGGACACCCTGTGACACCAGTACCCCAGGCACCCAGTGCTCCCCACGGTGGCTGCATGGCACCAAGGAGCACCTGGCTACCCGCTCCCCAATTTCCTCAGCCACCTTGTTTATTCTCTCTAATAAAGGCTTGGGGAAGGGAACGCAGAAGGGATGGGATTCAGCAGCACTTCTCAGGAGGCACCAGCCACCAAAAAGTACCTTTTGCAATAGATAAAGCACAACACAGGTTTTTTTTGTCTGCTCGGATTCAGAGTCTGATCTGCCAGAGACGGAAGGCAGTCTGGTGGGAAATCCGCCTGTTCTGGTGTGTGCAAATCCCCAATCACAAAAGGGACACAAAACAGATGCAGGAACAGCATAAACGGCTGCCAAATGCTCCCAACCTTTTCCCTCTGCTCCCTCATTTCCATCACTCGTGCTTGTTCCCCGTGGGTGCTGGCTGACCCCAGGGTGCAGCACCCGGCAGCCTGGGGATGTGGCCCTTAAGGGACAAGGGGAGCAGTGGGGACACCTGCAAGGAGCTTCCCAGTCCCATCCCGATGGGCACTGCAGCCTGGGGCTGGGTTGCTCCAGATTCCTTCATCCCTGCTCTCGAGGCTGCATCCCAATGGGATGGCATCGCCCCGGAGGGGCAGAGGGGCAGGAAGGGGAGCACTGACACAGGACTGGACCCACTCGAGGGGGGAAAAGGGGAAAAAAAGGGCAGGAACGGGGAGGGGAGGGCAGGAATGAGGAGGGGAAGGGCAGGGATGGGGAGGGGAAGGGCAGGAGCTGCAGCCTGAGCACAAGCCCCTCCTCGACTTTCTTGCAAGCTCCAAGATGCTGTAGGAGGGTACTGGCAGAGGCATATTACATTTATTTATAGGCATTTCTGTGGCACTCAATTAAACGCTGTGGTGGAGATATTGCAGCGTGAAGAGTATTTAGAGCCGTTTAACACCTCTTAGTCGGCAAAAGCCCATCTGATTCCTGCCGTGAGGTGGGAAAGTGCACACGGCAAGGGCAAGAGGGAGGCAGGCTGCCCTCTCCCAACCCCACCTCCCCTTGCGAAGAGAGATGGGATCACCGTGCTCCTGGCAGAGCATCCCCCAAACCTCACGAGATGCTCCGCTGCTTCTAGGTCAGCTGGCGAGGGACCGGTGTCACGCAGCAGCAGGACACGCATCCCCATCCTCCCCAGCTCCCGGAGAGCTGCTTCCCACTCCGGCCACACAGGAGGCCGATGACAGGGTGGCAGGGTGGCACAATGACCAGGCCTGACACCCCCAGGCCCTGCTTGTGGCCCATCACCCTCCTCAGCAGCTCCTGGTGCTCCCCACACCCTGCTGAGAGACAGGACCTGCCCGCAGAAGGGCTGGGAAATTCCTGACGCTCAGGAAAGGCTCTTTCCCAGCCTTCCCAGGGATTCTATCAACCGCCCTGCAAAAGCTCCCTGCAACTTATCGGGATGGCAAACAGCTGAGCAGGTAAATCACTAAATCTCAGGGAAAGCCATCGGGAGAGCGAGTTGAAAGGAAAGGCTGCCAAGTGCACGCCAAGGTGAGCTCTAATTGCACCACCGCAAATTCACCAGCAGCACCTTCGCCCTCGGATCTGCTGGGTCCCCTCTCCCGCTCGGCCCCAGGCCACGCAGCTCCCGAGCACAGGGGGAAGATGTGCCACCATCCACGTGCACCAGCAGCCTGGTGGCCCCACCACCGCTCGCCAGCGGCAAGCTCGGGTCACACGATGGGAGCCAGCCATCCAGCAGGGAGATAAACTGGAGCTGGGTGATGCCAGCCCTTGGAGATGCTGCCACTGTTGCCGTCTCCATGGAGAAGCCCTTTCCCCACGTTCTCCCATGCCATCCCCCCAGGCACCCCAAAAGCCACCAGCACCTGGCAGCGGTGCCGTGGTTCCACAGGAGCCCGGTGCCAGGCGGCAGCACCACATGCCCACATGGGAGATGCTCTTCCTCCTCCTCTTTCCTCCGGAGCCACCACCAGCAGCATCCCCCGGGCAGAGGCAGGACGGGGCTGGAGGACATGGGGTGGCCAGGGCTCGCCCCCCCAGCTGCTCCTGGGCACCCGGGCTCCTGTCAATTGCAAATGGATGCAATTAAGTTGATACTGCAGCGGGACGGTAATTGCTGTTTCCTTAGCTTGGCAACACGACCCCGGAAACCCCCATTATACTAATCACTGTCAGAGGAACACAATCGCAGCACCACATAAAAACCCGGTGTACTTCATGCTGAAATATAACACCCGCAGAAGGCTGAACCCTGCCATAAATCTGCTCAGCACTTAACACTGCCTGCTAAATGGCCCCGCTTAATTATAGCTCTATAAACATGACTTTATAGCAATATCAATACGGTCCAAAATCAATCCCCCTGATGGACAAACGGACACACTCGCGTCCTGCTGACCCCGGGACCGGGCCACCGCTGCTCCCCACGGCACGGGGTTCGCTGGGGATGGCCCCGCTGCTGGGTGGCTTGTCCCCATGCCCATCCTGGCCATGCCAGGACCCGGCCACTCTCCACCGGACCCGGTTGCCAACCTGTCCTTGCCCAGCGCCGCTGCCGGAGCCACAGACAAGACATTAGCATTACAACCCACACCGATCTTTGTCAATTATGCTACAGTATTTGAGTTCTAACCAGCTTTAAATTGAATCAGGACGAAATCATCAGTATAAAAAGAGCCCGCACCAGCCTTTCAATTCCAGCACTGGGAAAAAAAAAAAAGTTATACATCTCATAATGGCCTTCTACCCCATAATGAACAGGAAAAATAAATTAGATTCCCAGCTAAGGGTATATTTATACAATTTCATTATGTGCCCATGAGCAAGTCTGGTTTTCACCAAGATAAAAATGAGCTCTCAGCAATGCTCGTACTAAATAAATGGAGTGATTTAACAGCTTAACAAGGAGTGCGAGAGAGGGGTTGAGGAACAATGTCAAAAACGGAAAATAAAAATAAAAATTTAAAATGCTCACATTTCTGAACTGTGCTGCACTGCCGGGCCGGACTCCACCCGCAGCAGCTCCGGGAGCATCCACAGGGAGACACTGGGACCCTGGGCACAGAATCACAGAATCACCTAGGTTGGGAGGGACCTTTTAAGATCATCTGGTCCAACCAATGAAAAAAAACAACCAAACAATAAAAAAAACCCACACAAACCACACACAACACCCAAAATAACACCGACCCAACACTAATCCATATCCCCGAGCACCACGTCAACTCGACTCTTGAACACCTCCAGGGATGGTGCCTCAACCACCTCCCTGGGCAGCCCATTCCAAGGCCTGACAACCCTTTTAGGAAATAAATATTTCCTAATATCCAACCTGAACC
>BJBW01010613.1:0-21874 GCA_004320125.1 Scolopax mira | reverse complement strand
AAAAAAATCTTACGCTACCTGTAAAATTGGAAAAACAATCATTACTTTCTGCCTTCTAACTATGCTGATATAAGGACCAAGAGAAATAACCAGTACTGTCCCTGCGTGAACTCCTCACTTTTCTGAGGCTCGAGCGGCTAATAGAACCTTATCATGACTTCAGGTCAAAAGATTGAGTCTAATGGACCAATGGAAGGAATTAATTTCAGAGCTCAGGACCTTTAATTGAGAGCAGATGGTGCCTAGTCCCTATAAATTTAAAGTCTGGGCCCCGTTAACAAAAGCATCTAATCTCATCTCAATTGCCATAAGCAGCCAGGACCCAGCAATATTGAGTTTACAAAACAATATAACAATCTCCTAGAACTCCACTGAAAGCAAACAAGCAGCAAAGACCAGTTAATGAAAAAGACGTCATATGTTCTCTGCAGCTAAACTAGTTAAGGGAACGAGCAGCAGAATTCCCCACTGAGTGCAGCTTTTAAGCAATTTTAAATAAATCTCCTTGCAGAACATACAGCACTCACGCAACGAAGAACTTAGCAGCTTGAACACTTCTGGTTAATTCTACAAGTTGTGATGATAGAGGCCATTCCTTTCAAAGTCATTTTGACCTAGGTATCTTGGAAACTTTGAATATTCAAAAGAATTTCAAAGATTATAAACTTTCCTGATAGATTCAAAATCCATCTTCAACAGCAGGCAGAAAAGACAACTCTGAAACCTTCTCCAAAAACTAGTTTTTGCTAAAAAAGAAAGATCCTAGACTCCTCATTTCTGCAATTTTTCTACAAACTGCACAGGTGAGCAATACAGTTTGGTTCAGTGAAACCCACTACAAAAAAGAAATTTAAGTTTTGTAGAGAGGACAGGCAACCCAAATTCTTAACACCATTTGCCACAGGTGCAGACTGAGACTCCCTAGCACTAGCCAGCAGCAACTATACAAGACATTTTTATTTGTAACTATATAGCAGTTTATGGAAGTATTACCTTAAAAACTCAACAATTGGAAAAAAAAAATAAATAAAATCAATCTCTTTTCCAGCAGAAAGTAGGTCAGTGGCAGAACGTGCAACGCTGGAAAAACTTTTCACTATTCCTGTGCTCATGACTGCACATGGATTCACTATGGAAATGCTTTTCAGTTTCTAGGTCATTTGAAGAAGAAACTAGTCTTCAAGCCTGTTTGTTTAATCTGCAAGAAAACTATGTGCATAAGCTGTGAAAATAAGACTATTTAAGAAAACGTGTTGTAAGGACAGCCATACATACCCATATACACACATTTATTCATCTATTTCACCACATAGGACAAAAAATCAATCATAATGTAGTCAACCAGAGAAATCAGCCTGTTGTCTACCTTTACTCTGTCGTGACAATCTGGAACAAGATTTCCCAGGTCAGTGGCTTTTTTTTCTGCTGTGAATGTGGCCCCAGAGGTGGAAACACTCACATTTTGTCCCTGACCTACCTCATCAGCAAGCAGAGAACCCCAGGGAGGGGTTATTATTCCCCTTCATCTTTCCTAACTTGATGCTGTGGGTTCACAATTTTGAAATTAAAAAAAAAAAGAAAGAAAGAAACAAAAAAGACCCAAACAGAAACACAAAGTAAGATACTGATAAGTATTTTGCAAATTCCCATGTGCTATATAGAAACCTCAACTAACCCACAACAACTGTAGCAGGCAGCAAAGGCCCTCACATGGAAAGGTTTCTAAAATAATAAATGAAATTTTTCTCCTTGGTTTCAGCATCCCAAACTTCTTCTCTGCAACATACAAGTGAAAGTAAAAGATAACTAAACACAAAACCCCTATAAATTGGTAAGAAAATGGCATACTGAATGGGAAGGGGGGGATAAAAATCAAAACCACAGCTTCTTAAAAGCACTTCTTTTTCTGAGGTTTGAGACCTCATCTCTTTCCTACCTTAAATGAAGAAAAAAAAAATATTAAGTTTTGCCAACAGACCAGGCAGCACATCATATAGACCCAAAAAAGTTCTGATTGGTTCAATCTGCACACTGTTTTAATAATTGTAAAAAGAATTAATTTTCAAATTTGACTTGAAACTTAATTTCAACTGAATTTTCATCTAAGTCAAGGAAATACAACTTTTTATCCAGAAAACATCAAAGTAAGTCTTTACAAGGGTTTAATAAGATCTAGTTTTAAAGAACTGTTCTAAACGCCTTTGCAGCTTTTTGTAAAAAAAAAACCCCTGTCATCTTGACAAATTTTCTCCAGCTGTTATTTGACCACCATACAAAGGCTGTCACCTGTAATTATTACTGATACTCTGACAACAGCACGGCCTATATTTAAAGTTGAAATCATTATTACATTATTTTTCAATATGACATGTCTAGTTATACAAGTAAATGCAATTAAAATCTTAATGCAAATCCAAATTAGATGAAGCTTAAAAATATCTTTAACACAACTGAATATGATAAGCCTACTCTTTATATTGAACTGCTATTATTTAGACTTTACCATTAATTAAATATATACGTGTATGTGTATATATGTGTGTACAAACACCCCTATATCCACATAACTATCCAGAAAATGAAGGAAGTGGTGACTGAGAAACTTGCTTTCAAATGACAACAAACCAAATACTCTCACAGCTCTGACAGATTTCTTTTTCCTCCTTTGTATTCCAGTGATAATTACATCAATAAACCTGACTCAGCAAATCTGTTGCTCTCTAATTCATTAATTAAAACAATTTACTGCTACCACTGTGATTTTTCAAGGACATCAAAACCACATTCCAAATCAAAATAGCAGAGATCATCAGTTTATAGATGTGCAAAGCATGCTTTGCTTTCATGGCAACCTCACAATTAAAACACAACTTAAATGAAAAAGAGCTGTTTTCTTTAAGAATTCCTTGTGCAAGCACGCCCAGAACACATTTTGTGTAGGGGAACTGAACAACAATATTTTTCTATCAAACTGAAAAAGAAGAGGGGGGAAGGAAAAAAAAAAAATCTATGGAAAGTTAAAAATTTCCAATTAGAAGAAAAAACAACATACGAATATTAATTCTACAGCAAATTGCATAGTAACATTTTTACAGCCTTCATTTTCTCAGCACTCTTCCTGCTTATTAATTTTTGGGTAGAATAACACAATTGACTCGTAGAAAACAAAACCAGTAAGGAAGTGAACAATTCCTTCTGTCTGTTTTCTCCCACAAATCAGTACTGACAGGAACTACAGCAACATTTTGGAATTGGTTTGGAAAATCCGTTAGATGATGAAATATTTGCATGGTCCTCTCTTTCACCGAGTTACCCTTGAAATGCCATTGTCTGCACTATCTTCTACTTTTTGCTGTTTACATCACTTGCTTCTGGTCCTATTTGCCATACGTGGCCCTTATAACATCAGCAACATCTGGACAGAACACACGAGGTGCAACAGTCTGAATTCTCCCAATCTCTTCAACCTGCAGGATGAGGGATAGGGAAGCCAAAGCTCAAGCATGGTTGAGAAGCCTTATCAGTGCAGAGGAAAGGCAAGACTGTTGGGCACCATTTATACAAGCTGGGCATATGCAAACCCAGGGGACCAGACAGGAGGCATCCATGGGCACTAGCAGAGTTGACTAATGTCATTGAAAGGCCATTCTGTGATTCCTTCAAAGGTCATGGCAACGGAGGAAGGTTCTGATGACTTTTTAGAAGATAAAGGTCATGTTATCTTCAAGAAGAGCAAGTAGTATATGGGGAAGTAGAGGCAGTCACCTTCATCCCAGTGTCCCAGGGCAGATTATGGAATAGATTCTGCTGGAGTTATAATTCATATGCTTGGGTAGGGCTCCAGGAAAAGCTAACAAAATCAAATCACACACAAACACTCTGATCACTTTCTATGAAGAGATAATTGTCTTATCAGACAAAGAGAGAGCGGCAGATGTTGTTTTCCTTGACTTGATAGCAAAGCTTTCAGCACCATCTCCCATGGTAGCCAAGCCAGAGAGAGATGGACTGGATGGGTGAGCTTCAAAGTGCAGCTAGTAGAAAACCAGGCGTATGAAGAGGATGAAAGAATAGTGCTTTGTAGAGCAAAGACCAACTGTTGGCCAATATTAATGGCATTCCTCAGGGGCTAATATTGGGGCCGATGCTGGTTTATGTCTGTACTACATTTAACATATTGAGAATGAATGGGATGGAATGTGCCCTCAGCAAGTTTGTGGATGACACCAAGCTGGAGGCAGCAATCAATACACTGCAGGGCAGGATTGCCTTTCAGTGGGATCTCAACAGGCTGTAAGAATTGGCTGAAAAAAAAAACCCTGATGAATTCCAAAGGCAGAATAACCTCATCTAACAGTACTAGCTGGGAGCCCACTGCAAAGCAGTTTTGTAGTAAAGGACCTGGGGAATCAACGTGGACAACAAGTTCAGCAGTGTGCCCTTTCCACAATAAGGCCTAACCACATACTGGGATGCATTCAGAAGAATGGAGCCAGCATACCCTGGGAAGTGATTAGTCCCTTTTATTCAGCGTTTGAAGACCACATCTAGAGTACAATATTCAGTTTGGGGCTTGCCAGTACTCATACAAGGCTGACAAACTGGAATTAATTCAGTGGAGACCGACCACAATGATTGGAGAGCTGAAGGATACAACTTGAAGAGAAGCAGACTGAGCCTGGAAAAGGTAAAAAGGTGAAAATCTAACTTTGGTCTTCCACTAGCCAAAGCAGTGGTCACAAATGCAGCAAAGGAAACTCTGGTAAGATATAAAGGGAAAAAAAACAAACCACAAAACAATGAAGTTGATTAAGCATTGAAACAGTTGCGCAGAGATGATGTGGAATCTCTCTTTTAAATTTTCCAAACTGAACTGAACAAGGCCTTGAGCAATCTCATCTAAATTAATGATAGTTCAGCTCTAAGCAGATGGTTGAACCATACGACCTCGAAGGTCCCTTCTAAGCTGAATTATTCTATGATTTTCTAAAGGACCATGATTCAGACACTTGTCTTGCTCACATTTGGGAAATTTGACTATTCTCACTTAAATGTAGGTCCCTGCACTTATATATATTGAAACAGCAATTTTTCATGTGGAATTATTTCTCCAGCTTCCATCCTGTCCTACAAAGCATATGAGATTCTTTCCAGGTTACAGCGCTCTACTTGCATTATCCATGACACACTATTCATCAGACACACAACAAGCCAGTTCATGAAATACTGACAATCATTCTTTACAGATTTTTTCCTAGAAATTGTATATTTATCTTGCAATAATGAGCCGTGACCCTGTGTCTCTATTTATGAGTACATCAGGAGGGAGGCAGTGTCAGAAGCCTTACTAATATCAAAATACCTATTGCTCTTAGCATCTGCTGCTTCTTCCTTATCAAGGAGTGACTTACACTATCACGGAAGGACATCATCACTATATACTTCAAGAAACATTTAGTACAAACACATGCTTATTCTTATAAAACATAAACTTTTCATATTTTTTTCCCTAGGTTGTTTTCTGCCTGACTGATTGAGCAGGTTCCTCTTCCTTCTCTTTACCCCTTCTGAAGTTGTCAAAACAGTTTTGTTTGTTTGTTTTTGTCTTCCAGAAGCACATCCATTATCAATGATTTCTCAGACATGAGTCATAAAAAGCCCAGAGGCTGTAGACACTCTATACATGTAGGACAAATTATATTTACCTAAGTAACCTCTAATCCTTTATTTAATAGTATAAATGTTAGCTCCGTGATCAGTTACTCGGGTAGCAAATGCTGAAAGAAAAACAACCAGAAGAAAACATATCAGCAATATATCACCAGTCTTCCTTCATTATTGAGTAATAAATCAACTCCCTTTTCTTAGTATCCATGTTTCTGTACAACTCCTCACTTTTTTCCTCATTATGTTTCAATTTTGTTTGTATGCCTGGACCTCCCCAATTGCATCTTTGCAAGCTCCTCCTCAGAAATTTGAACTATTTTCTGCATGATTCTTTCTTGAAATCCAGATCTCTGGAGATATCCTGAGATATGACAGCTGGTCTTTAAACACCTCTTCACCACTCCTTAACATTAGAAGGATTTATAAGCTTAACAGCCAAGAGTGAATTCTGTGAAATTTTCTTCTTAGATTTGTTACTTGAAGACCCTAATTTCTATTTATAGTGCTTTTTGAAGCCTACAGTTCCTGTGCATCAGAAAATTTGTTTCCAAAGAGCTTCATCCTCTGGCCTCTGTACCAGACTCCCATCATTACAATGACTTGTCGGAATCTCATGACTTTTCTCAGCAGTTCCATGACACTCGAACCTCTGAAATCCAGGAGACCCCAAAAATTATTAGGAAAAGATCAGCCCATCTGTTCCCTCTTTGGCTACCACTAGCCAAAGGAATTATCAACAAGATTTTCAATGGCATTAACAGTGAATGCTGAGGGGAAAATGTGTCCACAGAACTACGATCATAATAGAACAGAATCTGAAAATTGGCATAACTATAGAAAACTTATAATAATATTGCAGAAAACCAGGGATGACTATTTTTGTGTATGGATTTCAGTTCCACATGTCTGTAACCAAAGAAAAACTTATAGGTCTCTTTCGATATTAAATATTGTCAACCAGACTGATTCCCTGGTCATGAAATTTCTTAGCAGCAAAGCAGGATTTAAGAGATATTGGCATGCTTAATGAGGGGTAGATAATTGCTAGATGGAATACTGTGGGAAAGAGTGAAGAAGCTGTAAAATGGTGGTATGGCAGTAAAGATGAATATTAATTCATCAGCCATGTGGCTGGCTTTGATCAGTAGGCTCAGCGTTTGGCTAGCAGGTACCAAGCAGCTCCTATTCAGTAGAGCTCATCCAAGTTTTGCCGCAGCATAAAGAAGGATGTTAAACAGGTGAAAACGTGTCACACGACTTCCTGAATGATGTGCATTATTTAAGAATGCAGAGTTCAAGTATATGTTATAGATGTACTGGGTTAGACAGAACAGATTTAAGATGTCTTGACAAGTATCTTACCAATGTATTTCTTGGTTTTCAGAGATCTGAATGCCAGTACATTCACCATTCTGGAAGGACAAGAAAGTATTAGGTTCACATGGATGCTATCATCAGAAATTGTCTGAAGTTGGAGAGGAAGCAAGCAGGTGCCCACACAGCTGATAAACTGATATTTTCTCTTTACAGAAATCCTCAGCAATGAATATTCTACCGGCAATATCTACTTTTCAGTATCTGTGAAAAATGGGTCTAAGTTTAAATCACTTACTTAACCAATTCAGAACGAATGCCTGAGGCCACAATCTCATTCTCTTCTCTCCCTTTCTTTTGCCATATCCTGATCTCTTCTGGTCTTCTGACAAACTCCCAACAGTGCAAAACTCTCACTAAATAAGAAAATAAGCCCCCACTTTCTACTGCCATCAGAACCATTGCTGTACACTCAGCTAGACTTTGTGGTTGTGGGCAGAGTCAACAACGAGGAATGCATCTATCTGGAGTGCACAACTCCTCTTTGAGAAGCACTGCCAAAGGGACAGAAGGTGACACGGACTCGCTTAAGCCTTAAATGAGTGACTTTCCAGGCACAGTCATGGCCACAGCCCAAGCTGAAGGCTGACACAAAAGTGCATACAAAACCAATTCTGTAACTTGACAATAAATAAATAAAACGTCCCTAAGGAGCAGAACTTTAGGAATAACTTGCTCAATTAACTTCCATGTTTTGCTTATTAGTTTTCTGATGTCTCATTATGTCAGAGATTACAGTTTAATGGATTTTAAAATAATTTAAACAAATAGGTGAATTCTAAGATACGTTAAAAACATACTGAGTCTTTAAGCAAAAGGATCATTGTCATTTGAAGCCTAACCACAACGTCTAGCTCATACTCTGCTGGAGTATTTATCAAGTTTAAAAGACAAGCTTCAGTAATCTTAGAACAGCTTAAAAACATAAAGTTACTGGCAAGCATGTAAAAGAAGGGGCTGCTTGTATTTCAAAGCCACATCTTAGAACAATAATTAACATTAATTTCTTGGTGCAGCACTGATGCAATGGGAATGGAGAAGATAAGCCCGAAGTAGCACGTGCGTGCTCGGTGTGCTCCAATTGATACATGGTACTGTCCGCGACACTGGTCGCTTGCCCAGATGAGCAGATGCAGGTCCTCCTTTGGGGAGGCTGACATGACCAATCTCTCAGAACACCATGCCAAGAGGCATATATGGAACTTGAATGAGCTCAAAAATAAATATTTCTCTTCAGAAGGATTTACTGAGCACTAACTTAAAATTTTGGTGTGAGAATACATCTACAAACCCTATGTTTGATGGACAGTTCTGATGTTTTCTTTAAAAAAAAGAAGATAAAGGAATTTTCTGGAATTTATGGTGTGTTATTAGTATGCTTAAAGTTTTACAAATTAATCATGTGCAATGTTATTTGTTTAAAGAAACTTCTAATCCTGCCAATATTATTCACAAATTTAGGCTGCTTTTGGAGGATCTTAGAAACATAATGTTGAGACCTCAACAAATAAAAGTTACTATCTTCAACAATTTCCACTTATTCATTATCATTATATTATGCAAAAAAACCTCGAGTTTGGCCTTCCCAAGGGATATGCAATCCACAGCTATTTCAGAAGAGAAAATACACACAACAGTTACAGGGAAGGAAAGGAAATGTTTCGGGGCAAGCTCCTCTTCTTGCCTAATTGGCGAGAAAGAAAATCCCAAATACATTGAACAAATGGTTAATCCCAAGTTCATAAATCTGTAGAAAAAGTCACAGTTCTCATCATCATGAATTGTACCATTAACTCCAATAAGGTCGGCTTATTGTAATGGACTATTTAAACAGAGAATGGTTTTACTGGGTGAACAGTGGGATCGCTCAAGAACTGTATTTTGCTCATCTTAACCTTTTGTTAATCATCTACCTTAGAGATAAACATGCTCCATAGAAATGCATTTACCTGTACAACAGTTCTTTCGAAATTCAGTCAGGAAGCTTTCATACCCAGCAAAGGGTGACACGGTACAGAGGACTCATCATAACTCCAACTTTGGTTTCAAAGCCATATCAGATTTGTCAGATGTCAGCAGTGTACTGGCACAGCTATTAACTTCAGGCCATAAATTAACAAAACTCGCACCTGCAGCTTGGTCCTTTGATTAAAGCACCTGTGCCTGCCAGGATGATATGGCTTCCCTGGCTTTAAATTTTATTTTCTATTCTACTGAGAGCATTTAACATACTGAGTTCCAACTATGTGTATAAAATTGTTTCTCAGCCAAATCTTCCATGTTCAGTGGAAACCAAAACTCAGAAAAAAATACCAAAGAAGATTAAGCTTTTCCCCACTTCTGTAACAACTCCACTGAAACGGCAACCCATGACATGGTCCGAGCTACATACATTTGATAACCCTAGGGGACTCTCAAGCCATCAAAATTTCATTAGCCTCACAGCAGTCCCAGTACCTTCTTAAGTTGGACTGCTGGCCTCCCTATCAATAAATAAATCAACTGTAATCCTTTTCAGTGACTAAACTCTGCTTTGAAGTTGTATCAGGCATCAGACGTTCCTTGCATAATTTTAACCAGAGCAGAATTATATCTTTTCAAACATATTCACAGTCATCTTAAACATGAAAAAACGAAATTAAACTCTGACTTTAAGCTCATGGAGGAAGTTATTGCATATTGTAATCGGGCATTTCACTTTTTTAAAAATCGAAATATAAAGTTTATTAAAAAGTATACCAAATCTATTGTACTTCAGAAGCAGTCACCTCCTTGGTAAAGATGTGACTCTAAGGAAATTGTGTGTCTCTGTGTGTGTACACATGCACGTATATATAAATACGTATTTTCAAGTTCATTAACCTAGGGTTTTACAAAAGAATCAAGATAATCTGGTTCAGCATAGACCTTTCAAAAGGAAAATCACAGCACTGGTTTGACCATTTATTCTAGATCACTTTGTGGCTGAAATATTGAGAGTCATCCAACAGAAACTCCACTATCAAAAAGAGGTAGGCAAGTACTTCCATCCTCCTCTTTCAAAACATGCCTCCAACTCAAAACACGTTTTCCAAGCATGAGACAAGACACCTGTGAACACTGAGGTCTCTTTCATTCCACCACACAGCCTTGAGTCCAACACAAAAAGGAGGATCCTGTCTGAGAGAGCTGTCTTGCACAGGCATCTTCAGTTAGAACCGGCCACCAGTGGAAAGACAAATATGAATAATATCAAAATACGGCTTCGGCTTTGTTTTCTCAAACTGAACTTAAAATAATAAATAGGTAGGACTAATCATAGTTTAAAATTTAAGGGCCTTTAGAAAAAAAAAAAGAGATTACCATACATACACATCTACGTTGCTGTTTCCCTCAGTGCGTTCCAGCTATTGCTGGAGGAGAGAAACAGAATTGCTCCGACTTTTGTACAGCTGAGCAGACAGGTTTAACAAATTAATAAAACCACATGTAGACATGAAGGCAATAGCCATCACTAATTTTCATTTTTACTCGTTTTTCTTTATCCCTCTTTTGAATTTGTCATATAGAAAGTCATGAAGTTAATAGAACAATCATCTTAATGCTAGTAAAGCTGAAAATCTTCTGCAAATAGAAAGAAGCGGAAGATAAAGTGTTTTCTAAGATTTGTACATTTAGCATTTAACACCGCATTAGGTTCTGTTCGTAACCTCAAGTGGAGGTTAAAAAAAACATCTTTAAAAGCTTTAAAAATGAATCATTCAATTGTGTTAACCTCTTTTCATTTAAGCACTAAGCCTTAATACACAATGGTCATACCCCACATCCTACAAGGCTGCTGTTTAGATTTTTTGGCAGATTTTAATTGCACAGTCATCCAGTCCCCCAGGCACATCAAAGGCCACATGTCCCTCTTCACCACAATTCCAATTGCTCTCATCAAATAGGAAGTTTAAAGCACAATCAAATTCTTTTTCCAATCACATGAGCCCTGTTAATAAGCTATTCTTTGCGGTCATTCATCCATTCTAAGATTCTGCAACTTCTCCAAGATGTCTTGGAGAAGAATTTACAATGAAACCTTTGATTGCAAGCTGGCCTTGGGGACCAACCTTATCACCACTTAGCTGTCCCCAAAGGGAAACAGGTGGCATGACCTGAGATAAAACAGAGCTAATCTTTTTTTCTGATTAAACTCTTTCAAAATTACAGCTAAAATGTCACACCCAAAGCTTGCATTAGGTAGGACTGATACTGAATATTGACTTTTCTGGGAAAAGGAGGAAAAAAAAAATTAGGCAAATAATTCAAGGCCATTCCTTTAACGATTGAAAGTTATTGAGCGTCAACCAAAACAGCAAATAAAACATTGATTTATATATGGGCATACGGGTATGAACTTACCATTTTCACTGTCGGACTTGTTTTCGTGTTCGGTATCAGTCAGAGTGAGGGCTGAGTTGGAACGGCTCGACAGACAGGAACTGCGCCCTGATTTGACCCCCCTGCCCCAAAGTCTCATGGCATGCTCTGGAGACATCACTCCTTCATTTTCAGTATCAGCATCTGACCCTGCACTGATAGAGTAACCTCTGTGGGGCAGCCCCATTTCCGCACAAAACGCCAGTCCTCGACGCGTTGCTGGTTCACAAACTCCTAACTGCCTTAGGGTAAAATTCTGTCCTGATTAGGGGAAAAAAAGATAACAAAAGGTGAGATTTTTTTTTATTGTTTTATTTTTTAAAAAGAACCTAAAGTAAAAACACTCTTCACGTGTATAATTGTCTCAGGTATCACCCAAGGTGTTTTGTCAAAACTCCCCATGTACTACAATCAAGAGGATTCTTTTGTCTCCAGCTCTCCGTGGTGCCCCTTTTCCTTCCTACTACACCTGACCACTGTTTTGTCAACTGCTTAAACACATCAAAAGTGCTCCTGGGTAGGAAAGAAATGTAACAGAACCTGCAAACTAAGAAAAGCCAATTCAGCACATGAAAAGATTAAAAATAAATGATTTTTTTTTCTTTCCTTTTTTCTTTTTCAAAACATGAAAGCAGTAACAAGGTATTTGTCAGGGATTATCCTCTTTCTTTTTTCTTTCTTTTTTTTTTTTCCCTGTTCTGGTTAGAGGCCAAAGCAATGGGTTATTTTCCCTGCACAGATGTAAGCCAATGGAAAAAACTAAATGGGAACCAAACTCACTTGGTCTTTACTGAATTTCTCTGCCCTACTTTAATACAGAAATATAAACAAACAGGAACACAACCACTTGTTACCTGCAAGGGCTACTGTAAAGTTCTTACTTTTCATGTCTCTGTCTTTTGAGAAACATGTTAGGCTTTTACTGCTGAAGAAGAGCCTGTGCATTTTAAACGACTTGTAGCCTCTCTTTTGGGGCAGAGCAAGAAACATACATGAATCCCAGATGATTGTATTAATAAATTTGGTGCAATAAACTCGTGACACTTCAATAACTTAAAGTGCTTAAGTTATGTGACACTCAAAAATGACTGCATTTTTAATGGCTGCCTTCATCCTACTTTTATGTCCACAGATTTAAGACATTTTATGATATAAAGACACTTGGCAAGCTCATTTACATGCCTATACCCGTAATGCTCTTCCACCCTAGCCCACAGTTATTTCATGGCTCTGGGAAAAAATTAGAACACACATTCAATTTTTGAATCTGATTGGCATCCTAATCGTTCCAAAATCAGTCATTTAACATAAAAACACATTAGTAAGATAATTAAAGCTTATAATACAACAAGAACATAATCCCATCAATCAGAAAGTAACAGAATTGCAGACATGTGAATACAGAAGTGTAAATAATTCCTGAAATATTAAGAGTTAATGCCCTGGCCATTGACCTGTTTTAAGTGAGACAGTTAATTATTTTATTGCTGCGGTCATAGGAAGTTGTCGCCGCAAGTTTCTTTGCAGTCAGAACCATAAATGAATTCTGACACTGATTTTCATAAATAAGGGAAATCAGTTACTACAATTAGGTGCAAATCAAACTGTATTTATTATGCAGGTGTGAATAAATATTTTAACGACAATACAGCTGAGGAGGTAAATATAACAGGAGTAAGCATTTCTGTGAGTGTGCCTGAAGGGTATAAGAGCAGAGGATTACCATGCACACAGGTAATATCGTGTCATGTTGTAAAGCTGTGTGAATGCCCTGTGAATGTTCAGGCTTTTGAGAGTTGAAACTAATCAGAGAAGCAAACAGGCCAAACCAACCGCCCAGGGGTAACAGGATCAGAACTGAAAGTAGTAAAGTCTCTACAATGCTTAATATTTTGCATTTTTGGTAACTGGATGCTAAGGGTGACAGTCTAGAACACTGGTTTGATGTGTTTGGTACATTATTATGTCAATCTACAGTTGCCTCAAGTCAGAACCAAGTATATAGCAAGCCCGTGTGTGCAAGTGTATATGCATATTACCTACAGGCATATGAATCATAGAACAGTTTGGGTTGGAAGGGACCTTAAAGATCATCGAGTTCCAACCATGAAGAGGCTGAGGTGTATACACAGTTGCACAGGAGCATCTTATAGGTTTTAAGAACAGGATTTTGGGAAGCAAAATGGAAAGGAAAGTGGTTACTTGAGTCTGTAACAAAACTGCCGTTGACTTCAAGGCTACAAGGTGTCATGGCTCTGGTCCCTGCAACCTCGTGGTGCCGAGATGCGGAGGGGAGGAAGGATGTGGAAAAACCCAGATGCTGCCTCCTGAGCCCCAGTGAGACCAGGTACAGCCAGAGACCATCACAACCTCCTGCTTCTTGGAACCCATGCAGCCCCACACTGTGAAAATCACCTCTTTGCACTCAGAAAAATTACTCAAGGAGACATCTGTGCAGATATATCAATTTGAAGAGACTATTGTTCTCCCCCTTCTCCCTCCCCCTTTTCCTTAGTCTTAAGCAAATTATTATTTTTAAGAGAAATACTTTAGGCATTATACAACAACATCCTCCATGATCGCTTTCTAGGAGACTGGCTCTCAGGCACAATGCACCACCCTCCATCTATTAATGGGTTTTATTTTTTACTTAAACTTACAACAGCCTGCCTCAATGTAAAATGTTATCTTTTTTTTTCCCCTCTTATGAAAACCAAAATGGCACGTGACAGGGCCAAATTAGAAAAGGGCCTGTATCTTGCCCTCTCATCACATTCAATATATTGGAGCTTTTCACTACGCTGAGAAGTTGTACAGCGTAGCCCAAAAATGCCATAACCACTTCAGAAACACCAGGCTAAATCATGTTCTGAATTAAAGCTTTCCTAAGAGCTTCACTAAGAGGATTGTACTCTGTGTAAGTTGCCTACACAAATGAAAAAAAAACCAACCAAAACCCAAACCAAAAAGTTGACATGGGGAAATACGTTCTTTGTGTATGAATTTATGTCCCAAAGGAAATCATACATACGCAACACAAAAATTTTACATCATCTTAGGACTCCTGAACAATGAAAACAATGAATCTTTCCAGGGGAAGCTGAACGTGGCTAGGACACAGACTTAGTGGGCAGCAGAATAGTTGGGGGCTTTTACCTGATAATGAACAATACAATGAAATAAAAATAAAAATGGAAAAGGAGGTTGTAGGAGCTCAGTGGGGGAAAAAAAAAAAAAAAAAAAAAAAAAAAAAAAAGAGTATGAAGAGAGGATGTTCTCCTTCTCGTGTTCTTAGAGTTTCTAATTAACCTTTCCAGAATTACTTCAGTGTGAGGGATTTAATCATAGGTTTCTTACACTATACACACATTTGCAATTTCTCCCATTGACAATAAGTGCCTCAACAGTTCATAGAGACTTAAAAACAACTCGGCAATTGTAATGAACTAATTCCCGAGAAGGAAATGTAGATACAGAATAAGCACAGAGGCATAAGGCTTTGTGGTTTTTTTTCAACTTTCCTTTAAAAACATATGAAATTTAAAGTAGGAAAAAAAAATGAGAGACGTTTCAAGGACACTTGTTCTGGAGACACCTTTGGGGGTTTTGGACTATTTGGGATGATGTATCACTAAGTTAGGTTTTAAAAACTGACAATAATGCTCTTTACTACCACCCTACTATACATTAGATACTGTACTTCTCTTGTCTAGGAGCATCAATTTATGGGTAGCATAAGGGCTGCTGACACCCTCCATTTGTGCAGACAAGAACAAAATTAATGTAATAACTCTAAAATAACTTTCAGGAGCTTGTGCAGCAATCACTGCTAAAAACACAGCACTTGCCTTCAGTAACCATAACACATCTACCTGTTATGTTGCAACCACTTTCTGTGTAAGAAATGACCCACAGACAATTGGTGTACCTCCTTATCTGCTTTAGTTACATTCATACAAAGAAGTATACTAACATAATTTTAATATACGTTATACATATTATTTTATATATTGTAAATATAGTTATAATTGTTTTAAAAAGATATTGTGTTTATATATACTTCTCTGCCAGGATCCCACAGGTTATATCGTCTGCAAATGTAAATTACTTTTTTAGTTTAATCAAATACTGCATATAAGCAAGTTTGATGTCTACAGAAATTGTCTATTATTTTAGAAAGTCAGAAATTAACAGCTGGAATTAAAAGGAAACCTGCTGCACTTGTGTCACACTTGTTTCCTTGGCCTAAATTGGGGAAGTTGTTCAAAGACATCCATAATAATTTAGGCTTCAAGGTGGAAATTTTATCTGTGGAGATGGGTTTTTGAAGAGGACTACTAAATAAAAGAAACAGCCCCACGGTTCTTCAGTTGTCAATCCTTGCTCTAAGGTGGATCTGTACTAAATACATACAGAGATATTCTCCTAAAAAACATGAAAAGGGGAAAGAAACAAATAGAAGGGATGAACAAAAAACATCCAACAGAGAATTTGTCAGCATCTCCAGACAGCAGCACTGTCCTTAGTAATTCATTAACCACTGATGAGTCAACAAGTCAGGTTTTAGCAAAATAGACTATTGTGGCAAAGATGGAAAGAAAATATAAATTTGAAAAGCCTTTAAAATATCTACCAATTTAGCATAAAATACACTTACACCCCAACCTTTTAAAACACAGAAATTATAGTTTGAGGCCTCTGCTGACTCTGGGTTTGTTGTAACAGGATGGACACAGCACCAAAAAGACAGAGGTCTCATAATAATCCAAAAAGCTACACAAAATTCTGTTTAGTTTGGTTCTTGCTTATGTTTCTGATGTGAAGCTTCATGCCATGTCTGCTACATCCTTCATTACTTGTCAGTTCCTCTTCTAATCCAGTCTCCCTTTGTATCTTGCCTTCTTCAATCTGCGTATAACACCTTCGTGCCATTCAGAAATCAAGCCCATTTTCCTTATAATCACTCTGTGATAACACACAACAAAAATACTAAACTAAGAAAAAATGTGAAACAACTAAAGCTATACAGATGTAAAACGGCGATCACAGTCTTTAGAAGAACCAATCTTCTCCCTCACATTTCCTCAATTCCCTACTTAACCTTGTAGTTTGTTGGGTTTTTTTAATTAACAGAAGTCTCATTTACTTAGAAACCAAGTAATGAAAAATATTCTCCTCAGGTTTTCATTTTCTGTCTGCAGACTACTGCTTACAAACATGTCCTCATCATACAATGCTTATCATAAAAGCTTATTGTAGAAACAGCACTGATGTTAAAGGACCTGCAAGGATCACGCTGTTTTCTGTTATTATGATATGGGAAAAGTACTTATTTCCTTTTTTGTCTGTGTTTAGACACTATATAGTGGGCCTTCTTTCCTCATTGAAGCTCCTGACCTGGAGCTCATTCTCAATACCTCTGAACACTTTCTGTAGAGCAGAAGCCAGCACACAGCTGCACCACACCTTCGAAATGCTTCATCCTTTCTGTACAACCAAGAGCTGAAGACTATTAACCTGACCCTTGCTTTCTTGCCTTCCTAACTCATGACAGCTATGATAGCTGCAAACTGGCTGGCCTGTTCATTTTACTAATTCCTGAAAAATACCTGAGATCAATTATATGCAAGTCAAAGATGGAAAAAGGAGCTTCTTTGTGTATAACAACAGGCAGCAAAACTGGGCACGAGCAGCACCACTGAGAACATGGGGTAGATGCCACCTTGCTAGACGATCAAAGCAGAGCTGGGCTGGTTTAGCAAGAATTCCATGCAATCCTGTGGGATCTTTAACATCACCTAATTTCAAGGGTCAATTGTACCTGGTTTCTTAGGGAAAAATATATAACTTATTTGTAAATAAAATGATCTTTTTTTCCATTTACTGGGGCAAAACCAGTGTCGCACAAGGTAGTCCTTCATAAGGAAATCTCTTGAGAGGAAGGACATAGAATTGGGACTAAATGTACAGTAGAAAAACAAGTTTGCTTTTTCTTTTTCTTTTTTTTTTTTTAAAAAAAAAGGCAAACCAGAGCTCTTGGATGCTGTATAAAACTCTGCTAAGAAGTGTACAAATGCTGTCTCCAGAAGTCAGAATGTTAGGTGGGTAGAATACAATTATACAGAAGAGAGAATGAGCAATAGATGTGATACCATCCATTCTGTCAGACAAACTTCACAATATAGTTACTAAAAAGGAGTTTTCAAAGCTGTACTGGCAAAGTTCTCTTTGCTAGGATGTGAAAAATTGGAGTGAAGACTGACAAGTAATGAGCTTTGCCTGTGTTAACATTTTTTCTTTCTGATTTAGCATTGTATTTTGTTGTTATTACTTCAGCCTGATTTTCTCTTTTGTTTTTGCGAAAATTATCAGTGAAATTTAAGCCACCCTAATCCACTGTATCACATTTTCCTCCTGTTTTTAATTCCTGTGTTTTCCTCTTCACTCATCACAACCTTCTTCTTTGTCACCTCTTAATCTCTCTTTCTTGACCTTTCCGCTCTATTCACTTTTCCATCTTAACCTCCTTTTCTTGTCATTATCTGATTTAGAGTGGAGCTGTAAGATCCCTATGAATGACAGCTGCTTCTCCAATGTAACCAGTAAACTACATCATAACATTTTACATTAAATTGTATTCCATCTTAGCAACTGTGCATCTAATTTTCAAGTGCTCCTTGTTCTGAACCACACAGTCCTCCCATTCCTTGGGGGCTTTCAAAAGCGTATGGGGAGCTCAGTCATGGTCTCAGGGACTTCTGACAGAGTTAATGCCAGATGCTGTTGAGTTCTGAGCTGCATTCATTGTGCTGCTTTTGGTAGAAGAGCTTTATGTAAGATTCAAAAAACCTGAGTCAATTCTAGAAAAAAAAAAAACAAAACAAAAACCAACCCAAAAAAGAAATCCCACACACAACTCTACACTTATTTTTTTTTTGTGGGAAATAATAGATTTCAAACCTGATATTTAAACCAGCCATGTATTTTTACTAACACTAAACTACAGAAATGCAAGGAGACATTGATTGAAATGCTAGCCTGGGAACGTTTTTATTTTAGGAAATAGAGTAGAATCAATGCAAATGAAACAAAATGTCTTCCTGCCACTGGTTTTCCAAATTATGGTTCAAACATACAGACTCCTCTGTGCCGTACAGGAAAATTGTAATTTTATTCCCCGTTAGGCTTGAGGGTGGCAGGGAATCCTCAGTACTAATCCACAGACTAGAACATAAGAAGCACTTCTTAATCCAGTAGAAGGATAAAGGACTGTTCATCAAGCCCTTCTGAAGTTACCGCGGAGTAAGATTAAAGTCAGCTGAAGATAATTTCACAATTGCACAATTCAGAGTTTCAAGGAACAGCAGCAGCAATCATGCTCTAGTAAATGCATTAATAATTAAACCAGTACAGTTCCAAATGTGGGGATTTTATGTAAAAATCATGCTTTATGATTACAAAATATACAAACAAAATTAAGAGAAAATAACACAGCTGTCCAGATCATGGGCCAAAGGGGGAGGGGAGAAGGGATTCTGGGGATTTAAAAAAGAAATACAACTCCCCAAGTAGCAAGGGAGACAAAGTCTTGATCATGACCAGAAAGACAGTACAGACATTTTAGGCTTCTACCTTAATCTTTGGATCCTGGGACCAAATCATCAACACTTCAGCATCCATTTATTACAAAATACGAATAAAGCCTAAATTTGATAGATGTGAAGAAAATATGACCCAAGGGTAAGTAATGTGGAGATGATGGATATCCAGTCTGCAAAGAGCCTACAACCACAGATCTGACAGGTATGAACTGCCACATTAAGGTCCGTACGATGCTAATGACATGACATACGGCTTGAAATGGGGAAGAGGAGGAAGGAGGGAGGAGGAAGGAGGCAGCATAAAGAGAAGCACGCAAACTATTGCTCAGGCCCACTGCTATTCCTCTGTATGGGGAGGAGGGAAAACTCTCCTGTTATTTCTGCCTTTCCACAAGGGAAAGGCACATTTGCCACCGCAAGCGAGCAGAGGTCTCAAAGAGTGGCAGAAAACAGGCTCTGAACTGGTACAAAGAAAAAGCCCAACATAACTATTCAGAGTAACTCTATACATTTCTATTCGTAGGATTTCAGAAGCAAGCATCCCAAATGCTCTGCAATGCATGGACAGAACAAGGTGCTGTGAGCCAATGGAGAATACAGATCTAAGGACTTCTGCTGAAATGAAAACCTCTTCTACTCCCTCTCACTCACATCGCTGTCGGACTCCCCCAAAAGGGTTTCCATTCAGTAAACCCTCATAATAAAAGTAGTGTAGCATTGTCCTACTTAAGATTTTCTAGAAAAATGTCCATTATGCTGAAGACAGGAAAGGATTTATGACTCAGACCTACTTATGGTGCTGCAAAGCAAAAAAGCAGAGACACAAAGCATGTGTTCCTGTGGCTCTGCCATTCCCTCTTTTGGCTTTAGTAAGCTCAGTAATGCTGAGTGCTGGCTTTCAAGCCAGTAAGGTGTGACATTTTACAAACTCACCTCAGAAAGTATCAAGGAACTTTCTGAGGAGTCATTCCTATTTTACATCTCTGCTTCACTTTCCGCGTGTATTTGCCGGTGATGAAATAGGCAATCGTTCACAGCTTGGCCTACAGCCCTGAGCACGAAACCAGTGGATGGGACAGATGGGGATCTTCAGCCTCTTCCACTCCTCCCTCACCCTGTCTCTAAGCACAGGGTGCTTCATTCTCTCCGTAGAAGTTAACATGCTGAAGTCATCTTTCATAGGCGTGCATGCGATCCATTTATCTCCCCAGTCCTCAATTTAGTTTTTATTATGAAGAGGAGCAGCACATACATCTCAGTATATGAGCTACAGAAAGATGGAAGAGCAATTACAGACCCTCTACAGTATCTCCCTTTCCGTGGGGCTGAAAGTCCTTGTGAAGGCCTCTTGCTCACCTTATAAATCCTTAATCATCATGATCAAGAACTTAATTCTCTTATTTTGCAACTGGACTAGTCAAAGACAAGGTTTTTACTATGGGGAGCAAGGCTGCCTAGAAATGCCTGATCAAGCAGTCTACTGCCAATAACCAAGGTTGATTTTTCCCTGGAGGATCACAATTGCCCTTTGTCTCCAGATCCGCAGCTCATCTACAGACCATGACCCACAAGGGGCCAATTTCAACTAGATGAATACCTTAGAGGAAGTATGCATATCCCTGAGTGTGAGCTAAATATACTCCTAATCAAATAAAAGTGAAATGTTTTTCTTAGTACCAGTCTGTAGCTAATAGAATAACTTTAAAAGTCAACAGATCCTTATCACCTGGAACCCGAAAACCAATTAACTTCTTATTGTTGCTTTAAGAAGTAACTAGTATAGCAATGAAAGATGATAATATTACTTAGCACTTACAGCGCTTTTCATCTTCAAAGCATTTTGCAAACATAAACTAATTAATCTTCCCCACACGCCTGTGAGGTGGGTAAGTGTTATTATTCCTGTATTACAGAGGGAAAAAAAAAAACAAAACCCACCACCTCTGGCAGAAGGTTACGTGCTTAGCTCAAGGCCACAAAATTATTCAGAACATACTGGCACCGTATGCTGCTTACAGAAGTTTCAAATTGGGCAGATGCTGCAGGTGGCCCTGTTTTAGCATAACAAAAAAAAGTATCTGTCACGATGACAATCAGGACACATCTTGCACTGCAGCCAGGAACATCAGACACTAATGTCTAATATCTGCCTCAGATTTTGAGGGACAGAGCTTGTCATTTCACTGAACGGTGGTTAACTTGCTCATTGGGAGATCACAAAGCCACCTATATATTATTTCATACTTTCTTGTAAATAATCTGCAAAGCAGGCTGATTCAGTTCTATTGAGAAACACTTGCCTACTCAATAGTCAAAATCAGCTCATCAGGAAAGCAAAGGGAGTGCAAGGTCAAAAATGGTCTTATATATCTATCCTTGCATTGCTTCAGACAGGTAAGTTTAAAGTACTCAACCTTTTGGTTTAAAAACATGTCCATTTCAATCCTTTCATCCTACAGTTGACATTTATGGAGACTAAAAAGATTAAACATTTTGCTATCCAAATAACTCATTTTAAGCAGCTAGTATTTAAAAGCAATAGACTCTGGAGACATATTACAGTAGGACAAAAGTTGCACTTAATGTTTCAGGTTTCTGAAGTCTTAAAGAAATATCCCTGACAGCGTTTAATACCTTAAATAATAAAATAAAATTGTCGAAGCCTATATATCACCGTTTCGGGTCCCTCTTTCACTGAATGGTGAGATTTTTCTAGCATCTAAATCTAATTGTCACGGGCGCAGCAGCTGAAGCCAGCTATGACTATGATACATCCACGCGCCGCGCCGTGCTGTACACGGCTTCGCTTTGCAGCAACCTGCTATCACTGA
>BJBW01010610.1:0-106105 GCA_004320125.1 Scolopax mira | reverse complement strand
AGAGCATGCCTCTCAGGACTGCATCCAGTCGGGTCTTGACAATCTCCAGAGAAGGGGACTCCACAACCTCCCTGGGCAGCCTGTTCCATGTATATCTTCATGATCTTCGTAAATATATCATATTGCTGCTTTTCATATTCTTCTGAATATATTTTAAAAGTAATTCACCTAATACAGACTCCTGTGCATCTTTTTGTATCTGGCATCTTGTGAATTTAAACTGAATTAAAATTTAACTAGTTTTACTAATATACTTACATGGAAAAGTTATTAAGACTCAGCTACCAAAGATGACAAAAACTTATGCAGTAAAATATGGATATACCTGATAAAATATGGATATATTATTGTGCAAAATACATGGACTGACTTCTTCATTCGTTGAGAAACCCTTGGAATTGAACGGAGATTGGAAGATTCTCAGAGAATCACTGCTGCACAATAAGAACATTATATGCTACATACTGTAAGAAAATGTGCTGGTTTTGGCTGAGGTAATTTTCGTCATAGTAGCTAGTAGAGGATATGTTTTGGATTTGTGCTGGGAAGAGTGTTGATAACACAGGATATTTTAGTTACTGCTGAGCAGTGCTTACACAGAGTCAGGGCCTTCTCTGCTCCTCAACTCCCCACCACCACCACCAGTGAGCAGGCTGGGGGTGCCTGGGAGGGGACAGAGCTGGGACCCCAACTGACCCCAGGGATATTCCATACCATATGATACCATGGGCAGCAATATAAAGCTGGGGGAAGAATAAGGCAAGGAGGGGCATTTGGAGTGATGGTGTTTATTTTCCCAAGTAACTGTGAGGTGTGATGAATCCCTGCTTTCGTGGGGATGGCTGAACACCTGCCTGCCGATAGGGAGCAGGGAATGAATTCCTTGTTTTGCTTTGCTTGTGTTTGGCTTTTGCTTTACCTATTAAGCTGACTGTATCTCAAACCACAAGTTTTCCTCCCTTTTACTCCCCTGATTGTCTCCCCCGTACCACTGGGGGAAAGTAAGTGAGCAGCTGCGTGGTGCTTAGTTGCCAGCTGAGGTTAAGCCAGCATAGAGGATTTTGAAAAGGGGCAAAAATATGTAGTACTCTGTTAAACTCTACAGTTGTTGAGTATTTTTTACAGAAAACTGTTTACAAATCATATGCAGTTCTGATTTTCTGTATGAAATTATCTCACTAGGAAAAAAAAAGTCATTACTTTATGGAGAGTTCAGGATCTGGCAGTCCTCTTCATTTTTTAAATAAGAGGAGTGATGCACTCTGTAGTTGCATCAGTTGTGCTTCTTTTTAGATACTAGTGCTGTACCCCAGACGAACTGTATTGGTTCTACTTTGGATCTACTTATGTCATGTTATTGCTATTGCACTATTTCTTGGGCAACTTACAAAATGTTGGAGATTTGAAGGCCCATTGAGGACTTTCTGCCTTCTGTTGAAGACATGGTGAAAACTCTTTTTTTGAGAAACTTCCATGCTTCCTGGGTAGTAGCTCCAAAGAAATACTGAGGCAGAAATTGTTCAGATTGAAATTTTCTGATGGTCTTTGTGCAAACTGCTATATGTGGTACATATAGCTGTGATAATTACTGCCTTCCTGTCTAGGCAACAGCCAGCTCTCAGAGGAAGATATGTGAGCCTTCAGGTTCCTGCTGTCCCCTCAGATCTGGGGCAGGGGAAGGTGCACTAAGCAGTGAATGAGCTTCTGGGGTTATCCACTTACCAGCACAAGGTTTGGCCTCTGCACACCGTGAACACAAGATGGTGCTGGTTACTCTATGTAGTACCAGTTTTGCTTTTGGCAACAACTTTGTCCCAGTTTTGGAAGGGAAAACATAGAGGGAAGTAAGCTGCCCATAGAGCTATATGCTGGGAACTGCGAGACATGATCAAGGTAAGCAATATGCATGAAATCACAGTTACTCAAATAAACTTTCTTAGTACTGACATTATGGATACTATTTCTTCACTGTTTGCATCCTCCATCCTTCTTTACCCTGTGTAAAATGAAATACAGTAATATTAAAAAATGCTGCAATCTTGTAGCATCATTACAGCAGGTCTGGACATTTGGATGATGCAGCTGGAGAACTCTCCCAGATGAGGCTCCTGCAAAGTCACTCCTGCTCAGACCTAGGGCTGCACTGGAGACCTTTCATGCCACCCTAATTCTGGATGAGCATTTCCCTTATGATTTGCCTTATGACCTCATTATGAGAATATGCTTATCCAAGCACTATTAAATGTATATATATATGTACAGATAAATTCTTCTTTCTTATTCTATAAACTCAGCAGAAGATGGAAGTAGTGGAGTGTGCACAGTGTTAGGCTATTTTTGGAGAATAGTCTAGCAACTGGTAAAGTAATGATCACATCAATTTGCTGCATTATGAGTATTATGCCTGAAAATGAGGCAGCTGCCTAAGTGAGTAGCCAGGAGCCTAGATCAGCAGCCATCCAGCTGATGGTTACTTCAGTGAACCCCCTACATTGCCTGAAGAGGTACTGCCTAAATTAAAATTAGCCCAAATACTTGAAGAAGAGCAATAGACATTTAGAGACAAACACGAGCAATTTCTTGTGCTGCTAATGTTCATTCCTTATGAATCATATGAATTTATTTACCAGCTTTCTGACTGTAAAACAGAGGTGTAAGAAATGTTGTCTCTACTCACAGAAATTGTAGCTATTCCTTTTTGTGTTTTAGGGATGAGAGATGTTTGTGTTTGTGCTTTTTTGTGTGTGTGTTTATTGTCATTCAAGAAAGTCTGGTTTTGAGACAAGCGAGTTAACTGAAGAATGTGTTGGTGCAGTGTTAATGTTAAAATACTTTATGTAGACCCTTAGCCAGATATTTCAGAATTATTACTCTGCACATACACACAGACTTAGCTACCAATGAATCAATCAATATACCTTTCTGTATACATACCTGCACACAGGTGAACAGCAGACAGAAGCAAGTTTCATCAGGTGATGAAAAAGAAGAGCTTTAAAATAGTTTTCCTTTCGTACATGCCAACTTTCCTCCAGTTTCTTCTTGTTCTTGAGCAAACAAAACTACTTTCTTTAATGCCATTATTAACCTTGTTTTTCCCAAGTAAGCCTACTTTTTCCTCCTTGAATGGCAGTAAATGGACAGTTCCTTTCCATTTCCTACTCAATTATGTCCATTTTCAATTTCCTTACTCTCCAGTTAGGTATGTGTTTTAGCACTGGAAAGCCTTTTGGCTCTAAAATAACACAAATGCGGCAGTGAATAAGAAGAGTGAGCTCCCACAACTTAAATAGGTAACTAATTTCATAATCAGTTAAAAGTGTTGAAACCATCTATCAGAAATAATGCAGGTTATCCCTGAATGATTAAAGATCAGCCAGGCTCTATGGAGCTGGCAGAAATGAAACTGTTTCCAAGTACATCCGAAATACTTAATGTTAGGGAACATTTGTTGAACTGAGTACTCTCCAAGAGCTAGCATGTGTATGGAAACAGTCTGTATCTGAAACAGTCTTGGTTGTGAAAGAGTATTGTAAGAAAATGTTACCAACAGCCAACCTAGATTCAAATTGATTTACCTAATCAAGGTTTAATTTCACCTCTTTGTCTTCTGTATTTCCAATTGCACCTGTTATGGCAAGCCAGTAGAATCTTTGTCACTTACTGAAAAAAATTAACAAGGTAAGAAGCAAACAATGTTTGACAAGTGGTTTTCAATACAGTTCTTTGTTTGAGGAGCATTTCTTGTTCTGACTTATGTGGTAGGACTGTGTGTGCTATGGGAGAACAGTTATAATCTCTCTCCGGAGAAGCAGCTTTGCAGTTGATCTGGGTGAGGATAGGTCTTTGTCTTCCAGAACAACTTTGACAGCTACTCTTCAGACAAGTCAACAGACCGAAACAAGCAGTTTGGTTTCATTTGGGCCATGATCAGAAATGTATGAAATAGCAGTGTCCTGATTTAGGCTGGGATGGAGTAAATTTTCTTCCCAGTAGTTAGTACAGGGTTTAGGGTAAGAATAACGTTGACAAGTCGCTGATCAGCAGTGTCTTGACACTAAGTCAAGGCTTTTTCTGCCCCTCACCCCACCCCACCAGGGAGCAGGCTGAGGGTGCAGGAGAAGCTGGGAGGGGACATAGCCAGGACAGGTGACCCCAACCAAAGAAAGGGATATCCCATACCATGTAATGTCATGCTGGGAAAAAACCACCTGTGAGGAGTTGGCCAGGAGGTGGTGGCCCCAGGCTGGGCATGGGTCAGCTGGTGGTGAGCAACTGCATTGTGCTTCACTTGTTTTGTATAACCTTTTATCTTTATTGTTATTTTCCCTTCCTTTTCTGTCCCATTAAACTGCCTTTATCTCAACCCACGAGTTTTACCTTTTTTTCCCATTCTCTCCCCCATCCCACCGGGGGTTATCTGCCTGCCTGGTTAAACCACAACAGAGAGAAACCTTAGTTCTGTGCTTTTGCTTGCCTCCCTGCACGTCTCAGTTGTGGTAGGAATTATCCCGTAGCAGGGGAGAGTGAAAGCAAAGGAACATACAACAGTGACAAATCCAGTCCCGGAGGATAACTGATCACTGGAGATACAAAGTCTCTTTGCTGCTTCTTTCACTCATTTCTGAAGTTACTTTGTGTTTACTTTGTGTTACTAGTTTTCAAGTGCTGCTTTTTAAAATCTTTTAATTTTTTTTTTTTCCTTCCCCCACAATAGTATTTTCCTATTTTGGAGAACCTTTGTTCTATATTTACAGTATATTTCCATGATCACAGGAGCTGAGCTTGCCAGCTGCTGTTGAATCTTGCTGACTAACGAAGGTCACCCACTGGAGTGCCTGGTGGAGAGATTGTGTGCCACATTCCCCATCTGGCCCCTGCACAAATTCTCCCCTCTGGCAGAGGCCTCCAGGTTCCCTCTATTGCTGTGTCAAAGGTGGACCAGAGTATATAAGTGCTAGTAGCAAGGAATATCTGTTAGGGTGATAAGTGAAGCACAGTACCAGAGTAGTTCATAGAAGTCATAAACCAGACTTTTTTAACAGTAAACTTTGTATCTTCATCCAAAACAAGGATGGAACTGTAGTTAAGCTGACACCAGCAAGGTCAGACTCTCACCCCAGGCCCTTGCCTTCCCCTTCCTTATAATTCTGCCCAGTCTTGTACTTGGCAAGAAAGACATGGATCATTTTCTTTGTTCTTGTTCAGCTCTTCACCATTTATCATTCCTCTGAACGTATCAGAAGAAGAATTTATGTAAAATAATGGTTCTTCACATAAAAAAAAAAACCCTTTACATAAATTTTAAATCTATACACACACAAAACAAGTAAACCAGTTATCTCCTACTTGAAGTGCACTTCTTGAGAATATGTTTCTTACAATACAATAGCAATGATTTACAGTATCTATGGTATAGTAGACATACTGTTTCTACAGCACAGTTGTTTCCTGCAGAAATAATATTTTGCAGTAATTCATCTTCCTTCACAGAATATGCTGATTTCTATGTAGTTTGTTGATGATAAGTCTCTACTAAACCAATGCATTGTGTAAAGTTGGAGCTGAAACAAGAAAGTTTCGGTGCAGCTGAAATGCAATTTTTCAGAAAAGCCAAGACAAAGCTTTTCAGAATGTTTAAAAGATGTTAACTTCTTGGCCAAGTCCGGCAAACCTCAAAAAACTCAGCATGCTTCACAAGATGCAAGTGTTGGTTTCCAATCCATTCTTACTTAAATGAAATCTAGGTTAGAGAAGCAGTCAAAAAAACACTAAAATAAATACCTAAACAGTTGCATCTTCTAATAAACTCTGGGAATTTACAATATTATATAATGTCAGATTATCATCAAAAGCATCCTATAACATGCTGTATTTTGTAATGAATGCTGCTGCATCCCGTGTAGTTAACTGGTTAAAGCTTTAGTCATTGCAATCAGTACCCATGCTGAAATTTCTTCAGGATCTGCTATTGAAATGCTTATTTTACAGAGTGAAGGGTATAAGAAATCTATAGTCTGCATGTCAGCACAGATACAAGTGAGTCTTGCCCGGGTTCTTTTACCTGGAATCACCTTTTTTTAATACCTTGAAGTTACAAGGTAGTAGTAATGTGTTTGCATTATAACAGTGACATTTATTTGGGAGGAGGGTCAGGCAAAGAATATTTGATTCATACAGTGGTTTGTTGTTTGTTTTTTTGTTTTTTTTTTAATGTGACTCCAGATTTGGAAAGAAAAAGTTCACCTGTCTTTCTTTGGCCTGTTAAACACTTGAGAAGTCTTGGGTGGAACTGCATTAATTTTTTCCTATTAAAATTGGAGTTGCAATTTTCTGGGGATTTGGTTTTGGTTGGGGTTTTCTGAGACCAGTTCTGATTTAGTTGGTTCAGGAGGCGACACACAACAGACTTAAGCCTCTGAAGCAGTTTTGGGAAGCAAGAAGGCTACCTGCCCACAACTGCAAAACTATTCTGAGGTTCACCACTCCATCATAATACAGACTACACAATTCACCAACATAAACAGAGCTCAAAATGAAAAAGCTGCCATGAAACACCTATGAAATATTATTATGCAAGTGTAAAATAACTTCCTAATAAACACAAATGAAGGGAAGAAGCAACTACTTTCTTAAATGGTGCTATGAGTTTTAAAGACTTAAGTCTCTACCTATATTGAGACGAAAGTACAGAAACCATTTCAGTGTCATGTGTTTAGTGAACAAAAGTTGAAAAAAATACAGCTTTTGAAAAACTTGCAAGTTTAGAGGAGGGAAAGGAAAAATATCATGAGTATATGTCACAGTTAAGAACTGTGTCAATAACTGTCTTGGGCCTTGCAAACTATCCTTTAGACACAAAGTTTTATTTTGCAAGACCCAGGGCCTGTGACATAGATGGCTGCTCAAAAACCAGGCTTTTCTGGCACCTGTATTGCATTCTATAGCCACTGCTTATTAGGAACAAAACCTAGAAGGTATTGCCTAGAAACTCATCAGCAAGTAAGTGAATGCCCTGAAAATCTGCAATTGCCAGACATACAGATCAACAGTATCCTGGCTTCAGAGTGTGACAACAACACTGTGCTGGGTCAATGTGCTACTCTTCTGAGCTATAGCTGAAAAACACAGAAAACGTGTTTTTCTAAACAGAGAAGCATTTGTTTTTTGACAGATGCTACTTAAAAAAAAAAGCTTTTATATTTTAAAGTTTAAAAGCTTAAGCTTTTAAACATTAGCAAAACTATGGAAAAGATCAGAATTTTTGGTTTTGATGATAAAATACCAAGCCTAAATTCAACTGAATCTATTGAAGATATCGGGAGTGCAATTTTATTAAGCTCAAAGTGTACACCGTCTGTTCACATAAGTCTTTCACCTTTAGGATAATGCAATCTTCAAATGAGTATGTTTTACCTGAACTTGAAAGAATTTCTGTGAATAGTAAGACAACATGCAGAGAGCTGGTCTGTGATAGTGGATAAGCAAAATACGATCCGTTCTGTTATCTTCAGAGTTAAGTTCCTGAGCCAGTGAAAGAGACCTGCATAACCTCTTCCATTGCCAGCATTCAGGTACCACACCAGCAGTATAATTCGCTTAGGAAGAGAATAGTGGGTACACATGTTTAACCTTTTTCCCTTGAAAGTAATGAACAATGGTACTCTCGCAGATTTTGCTGGTTCATGGCTAAAACACGGAATTTACACGTCAGTAATGCAGAGGCCTGAGTCCTGTTGTAAGGTGTGAGAAAGATGGGTTCTTACTTTGCAGAAACAAGCATTTCGTCTTTGCTGCTTGAGAGGTGTTACACAGAACACTGGTTCTACAGCAGTTATTTGAAGACTTGATTACCACCAAAATGAAGACCAGATCATTATAGTTGTTTTCCTATATCAAACCATCTTTCTCCATTTCTCTTTAATTCACTGTAAAAGGTTAGATGGCCTCCCAACATTTTTCTCCTTGAAGAAAACCAAGTAGGATTTCTTTTGTTATTAGAAAAGTATCACCCATAAAAGTACCACCAGTAACAGCAGACCAGCCACTCCAATAATGGGATGCTACTTCTTCTTATAGAGCATCAAGTCATTTTGCCAGAAGGATAACAGCTGCTTCATGAACCCACAGGAGGCTTGGGGCAGGAGGGGAGCTGAATTTTTAGTTGTCTGCATCCTGCTTTAAGGACAAAGAAAAAAAAAAGTATTGTAATGTGTTTTGGCCTCAAGACCTTGTCATTTATATATCAGATTAATTGCACTGTGGATCAGGAGAGGAGAGTTCTGTATGTTTGCAAGAATTTCCTACAACTACATTTGGTATGCTGCCCTATGTTTGTGATCATGAGTGCATTAGAATACTAAAATGAGAAGTTCATAGATGACCTGCGTGACCTCCCACAGGATGCACATGCCGTAAATATAGAGATTAAATAAATTTGACCACTAGATAGGTAAAAGTGACATGAACATTTAACTGGTAATCCTTTTGTTATGGTGGATGCAGATACTAACACAGTGTTAGGTGTTGCAATGACACAACACACAGATTTTTTTTTTTTTTTTTGTTTGTTTGTTTGTTTTTCATATACAGGTCAAACTCAATACCTAAGTGACAGGAAGAGTTATGAGTGTAAAAGGACAACTGCAAATGTACACAACCATGTACACAACCCGTTCTGCTTCATTACGCTTTTTGTAAGTAACACTAATAATTGTAAAATTAAAGTAACCTAAATTGTAAAAAAAAAAAAGTAACCTAATAATTTTAGATTCTGCAAGCAAAACTCTTAATTTTTTGAAGTAACATCTTATGTAGAATAAGTACATTCATCATTCACATAATTTAATTTTTATTGAGGTTCCCTGTAGAGCAATCATGAGACCTTCTTCACGACAAAGATTTTTACTGGTTTTTTATTCTTATTTAAGTATCGGAAACAGATCAATGAAATGCAGCTACAACATTTCTTTAGTAGTGGTCATTCATTTTTTGGTTACCACTGTATTCTCATTGTTCAAAAGCCTTCACTAGATGGCTCTTAACAGAAAATACAAATATTAAAAATACACAGGGAAGGTGTATATTCCTTAGAATAGGGAAATTAGGGAAAATTAGGGAATTAGGGAAATTACAGAATTAGGGAAAAAACATTAAATAGAACTACTGCTATGAAGGCTGCTGACTGACAGCTGCAAACACGTACAGGTCAAGCAGTGAAAGCATTTAATCTTTGTCCTGTTCCCTGACAGCATCCCTAAGCCTCCCCAGCCCCATTTTTACTGTATCCTAACCATTTCAGAGCAATTTAAGCTGTTTGTATTTGAGTAACAAAAAAATCTTTCAAATTCTTCCGTGGTTATGCAACTCATAAACACTTGCCACATTGACTAAATGCTGGGCCAGAGAAGTGGCATTTTTTGTTATCTATGAAGACTGAAGCTGTTCCAAATGCCCATTACAATGTAGAATTTCCCTCTGCCGCAAGCAGACAGGAAAGATGACAATATGTTGGCATAGCAGGTTTTTAGGTCAACAGCTATGCCAACATCTTGCCTCCCCTCCAGCTCTGCAAAAAGGAACTTCTTGGAAGGCATCTGTGGGAATTATATAGTCTTTTACTGTGATTTGCTTGATCTGAAATAGAAACCCAAAATTTAGGCAGAAGCTTCACACTGTTATGTAAAACATCTGAGTATCAACCTCACAGTACAGTATACACTAACTCTAATGTAAGTTGGTTTTTAACCCTTAGGCTATGAGATCTGAAAAAAAAACCCTGCAAAGGGCCCAGTTTTTAATTCTGTGCCTCTAACAGTTGCAGAGCAGAGACAGGGTTTGCTTAACTATTCTTCATAAAGCAATAAAGTACTCAGGACTTTCCTTACCAGCACATCAACAAAATCCAAGAGGCAGGATGGTCGATCTAGAAGCATATTCTCAAGTGACTTTATTTTAAATACTCATTTTCTGGATTTTGTCAGTGTCTCTGTCCTAGATTCACCTAAACAAAAAAGTGATGCCAAAGGAAGAGATTTAAAACACAAACATTTGCTGTTATAAAAACAGCAGCTCCATTCATACTTAGAAATCACACTGCCACCTTCTTGAAATCTATTTCAAATTGCACAAATACTTGCAGATTTGCCGAGGAGACAGATTTTCAGGAGGGAAGTGATAGTCACTGCAAAACTGGAGACCGTGTCATGCAACTTATGTTGCTCACAGTGCAATGCATCTCCTGTTTGGTGTCTGGTTGGTTTTGTTTTTATTTATTTCTTTATTTATTTTAAATGAAAGAAGGGGGGTGGGGGGTGGTGGTGTGGTGGTGGTGGTGTGTATTTGAATACAGTTCCATTACTGTGTACCTGGTGCTGTACAGTAGCCAAAAGAAAAAAAGCAAGACTGAAATGTAAGAGTCTAATAAGCTTAAAGTATCTAGATGACTGTATAACTTTATCTAGATAACTATATCTAGAACACATGGACAAGATCAATCATTTGCAACACCAAACATACGTGCTACTGCATAGACAACATTATCAACTGTGGGAATTGTAAACTGTACCTTTAGTTTTCATTTCTAAAGCCTGTATTCAAACCTGATGCCTTATTGTTCTATCAGCAATGGGGCCTTTTTTGGGTTTTGGTTGGTTGGTTAGTTTTGGTTGGTTGGTTGGTTTTTAAAAGATTACTACTGGATTTTGGGGATGAGAGGAAAAGCAAAGAAAAAGTTACATTCAAAACCAAGAAAACATTGGCTACAACATCTTTAACAAAAGACAAATGCATTGATGGTCACCAGACACCCTGGTAACGTGACATTTTGTAAGTAATCTTTGAAGAAACTGTGTTCAGATAAAGCCTTTAAAAGCTGAGGTTGTTGCACTCCTTCGGGTGTTACTGCACTATCAATCTGTGCAATTAAGTCGTTTAACAATATACAGCCCAGAACTGTCCAAAAAGTGGAGTGAAGACAGGAAGGCACATTTTTCTGTATTACATAAATAGAATAGAAACCATTTGAATAGAACCCATTGGAAAATAGAACCCCTAGAAATAGAAACCACTGGAACTAAGCAGTTTATCACATTCAAAATAACACAAGAAAGCACCTTTGGTTGTCTCTGTTAACAAACTTGTGTCTTTGATTAAAATTACAATTATCATGCAAGCTGTCCTTGCCTTACACAATTGAAAGTCTGTTTTCCCACCAATTATGCTCTTGTAAGAAAACAGTGCAGAGTTGAAGACATGTGAATGACATTAGGTTTTAAAGAATCCCTTCAAAATTATTTTAAAATCCAATTTAAGGAAAAGCTCTTAAATCTACCATTCAGAAATATTATTAGTGAATTCCATTAGAATTTTCAATTCAGGTCACTGTATCTCAGGATGGGAAAAAGTTTTAATTCTTCAAAATGGGATGCAATTTGTAAGTTCAAAATGTATATTTTATAAGAATTGTGCATATATAGAACATGTTTATTTGCCTATTTTGTGTTTGCTAAGCCTTTATGCCTTTAGAATTTAAGTTGTAAATATATTTGAAGCAGGTATGTTCATATCCAACTTTTCCTCACCATTACCTTATTGATCTCTTATAAACGAGTAAGACTGTATTAAAACTGTTGCAGTATCTCCGCATTTACTTAAGGTAACAAAATTTCCTGCATCGAAAACTGCCGAAATTTGGGACCTGATGCTGCAGAATGTTTGCGTCCGAGCACACTCACATCAGTAAAGGGTTTGGTTTTTTTTTTTTTATTCTGCCATGACATATAAAAAACAAGAATTAAACTAAACAGCAGTGTCAGCAGACAAGATCAGGGTGTGTTAACACTGATGTTCTCTGGCCTGCCAATCTGATGTCTCACACAATCCCTTCTGTCCTAACAAAGCCCGTTGTTTTGGAGGGCAGTGCATGAACTGCAGCTTCACCTGGATTCCGGCCAAGGGAGGTATTATTTCAAAGCTGCATACCCTCGCTGCGCCACTAACCCAAAGAGTCGGGATTTGGCATGCTCTGATAACCCAAAATCTAATCAGTTCAAACTACCGGCAAGGCTATGCAGCGACGGGCTGCCTGAAGTCAACATCCCATGTGAAAAATTCATCCTGGAACCTGGAAGCTGAGCCTGGAGAACTCCTGGGGGTAACTCACAGGACAGGGCCGTCCTGACAATCTGCTGATAAACTACCATTGCTGCCACGGTCATTACAGACAAAGTTTATTGTGAAAGAATAAAGGAAGCTGTAAATAACCTAATATAATTAACAGTTTTTGTAGATTTCCCCACAGACCCTACTAGCTAACAAGACAAACAAGTCAACTGTTTGGCGATACATCAAATGGTACCAGATGCACAAAGCAAGCCAGCTGTTGAAAGAAGCATTTTCTGACCAAGCAGAGCATCTAACTGTAACTGGGAATGGGGGATTTTTCTTAATGACTGGCCAGCTTCATCTGTTCTCTCTGTAAAAAAGTTCAGCTGCAGCACACGACTCCTCTTCGGGTAAGGAGATGAGAAGGGAGAGCGAGCAGGCTACTGGCCTGGGGGCTACTGGCCTGGGGCTACTGGCCAGATGCACTGGGGGCCTCTCCTATTCTCCGACTGCTCTTCACAGTTCTCAAATATGCTGCTACAGGGAAGCAGGGAAGAGAGACAGCAAAAGTGGCTGAATCAGATGAAGAATCAGCACCTCACGGAAGAAGAGCCGTAGGTATAAAAGGATCTTGAAACAAAGGGAAAACTCCAGGTGAATATTGCCGGCTAAGCTTTTGGGAGGGGAGAAAGGAGGGGAGAAATAACTGTTGTTGATACTGATTCACTGGCAATCTTGCAGTAGAAAAGGCAAAGAGGCCTTCCAACCCCCAGCATCACCTGCTCATTGTGTATAGACCTGTTCTGAACAGGTTCAGACAACCAATATCTGAAGTGCTGGCAGCTGCCTGGAGCTTCTTCTGTGATAGGGCTCCCCTCTATCAGTACCAGTGTGTGTAAGGGAAAGCATGGGCAGAAAGCAGGCAGCCTCATGGGCACAGCTTAATTATAATTATACAGGCCTGGTAGTGTAAAGGTCTGCAAACAAATTCTCAAGCTCCACAAAACTGGGAGTTTGGGACATTCCCTGGAGGATCTGTGTTTTAAAAACAAGTATTTTGGCAGCCTCTGACATGCATTATCCATTTCAGTACATTTTCTCACTAATTATAGAGAGGCTATGCCTAATTTCCTCAGAATAATAGCCTGAAATTTCTAAAGATAAGAGTCTGTCATAAATTGACTTAATTGAGTTTTAATTAATTTTCATTTATTGCACTGGATAAAATATTTTTTCCCATTAAACGCAGAATAAGCACATTTTTGAAGAAAAGAAATACTTTACTTCAAGGACACCAACCCAACATATGCACACACAACAACACAACAACTCAGGAGGCACACTCTTTAATCCTGCAGGACTGGAGAACAATCAGGAGTTGCGGGGAGACTGGGGCCAAAGACGTGGTGGTTCTCCTGTGGACCAGGTTCTCAAATAATGTTTTGGTAGATTTCTGAAAAATCTGAAAATATTCTGCACCAGGAAGAAGATGAAAGGAATGAGCAGGCAACACTTCCTAGCAAATCCTGCAATCACATTTCTTGTGAAAAGTTTTCAGCTGGGAGTGCATCAATAATAAAAGCACAGCAGCTGGAAACGAAAACATAGAGCTGATCAAAATACTCATTGAGGAAAAACATGAGTGTTGTTATAGTTCTTTTAAGAAGATTCATATATATTCATTCCTCACACACACACGGCCATAGAGAATTTTGTAAATCATCATACAGAAGTATTTATCCACTTATTGCAGTATAGAAAATTATTAGTTCTAACTGGATTTGACTGAATAGAACAGTCCTCTTCCTGCAGGAATCTCAGGATTCGTCTGTACTAAGTTTTCCATGGGTATTCTTTGGGCTAAATGAAAGAATTTATATTTTCTGTTCCCTGCTCCTAACACCTATGAGATTACTCCAGAGCCTCATTCTCCTCCATGGTCTCAAAAGACTTACCAGATTACAAAACCTGCTGAAAAGATTAATTTAATTTCTGTGGGTTTTCAATTGAGTCTATTAAGTCTACATGTGCTTTTTTTTTTTTTTTTAAACGTATATTTTGATTTTGTATCTGTGAAATAAAAAAAAAAAAATTCAATTATGCCAATTTTTGTGGACCTTTACATTGCCATGTGGAAGTTGGGTAAGGGATGACTGCCTCTCATCTTCCCCCACATCCTCTATTAATGTCTTAGGTCAAGCTAAAAAAAAAAAAAATTAATTATTTTTAAAAAAATTTAGCTGGCATTCCTTTGATCTTTGCAATGGATATTATTTCAAGAGCTGAACTAATCTTTTTTAAATTGTAATTTTTTGTCCTTAAAAATATCTAACGTTTTGCAGGTGGCTGTGGGAATAACAGAGATACACAGTATAGACTATGCATTTTGAGAAATGTTGTGCTATGTGTCTTTCTCTGGATAGTGAAAAATGTGTACTTTCAAAACGAGAGATTATTTGGAAGATTCCAGATTGAAGCATCAATCAAAAAATTGAAGCATTTTGCTGAATTCTAAGCCTCTGGGAGAATCATCAAACTTAGAGGAGACCCCAGAGCTGAGGAACTGGGGTGTGTGAGTCAGATGGGTTTGTCTCAGCATTTAACTGTGCCACACGGAACTTCGACAGGCAAGTGCCCCAACTTCACCTGATAATGAGTAAGCTGACCCCTATTCAAGTGTCTGATTCTAACTATTCACTTTCAAAACATGCGAGTTTGTTTAAAGACAGTGTAACTCCAGTTTAAGTTCATTCCCTGACATTCTTATTTATGCAGGTATAAATAAAATGCACATTTTATCAATATTTGAGTTAAGCAATGCACTTAGAATGTTCCAATGGTTGTCTGCACCATGAGGAACAACTTATGGGTTAGATGGAAAGAAAAACAATTTTAATTGGTATCAGCTAGAACTGGATAGTGTCACCTATAACTTGCCAAAATATTAGATGCTACAGACAGACCAGTACTCCCATGATCCTTCTTTAGAAAAGAAATCCCTGTGATTTTAATGTGAGACTTTGCATTAAAAAACACTTGGACTAAAGCCACAGGTTTTAAACTTCACTGCAGGTGATGGATGCATCTCTCCTCAAATAACTTTTCCTCTTAAAATCCACTGATTATGTCAATTTTTAAAAGTTAACGTTGATACTACACTTTCAGATATTTAATTTTGTTTAACTAGAAAGTCATCATACCTGTTAACCAAATTAAACCATAACTTAAAGGAGATACCTGTAAGGAAAGTCACGTGACTAAGGAAGAAAGTAGGCATAAAGATATTTTTCTAAAAAATTAAATCAGTAATTTTTTAAGAGCAAACACAGTGATGACTGCCATCAGCAAATCTGGTAAAGATGTTTATCACAATTATGTTAAACTTCTTACCTGTCTATAAGATTTAAAAAAATGATGGAGTAGGAAGAATTTTGGAATACAGGGTCCTTAGATTTCTCAATCCTGAATTCCATACCAGTGTTAGGTGAGCACTTCTCCTCCTTACTGGATGTGAAAATTTCAAATGTCCAAATTATTTAGCAGCTGATAACTCAGCCTTCTGAGTAAATGGGATTTTGCCACTGACTAGGTGGGACTCTGGGACAGACGAATGCTTGCGTTTGGAAGTCAGAACGTGAATGAGACCAGAATCAGGTAACAATATTCCACTCCCCTCTACAAATTCTGTCCTTCCAGCGCATTCTGTGAGGCATTAGTATGTCATGGGAAATAATAGGTTATCACACCCAAAAAAGAAACATGATGTAGCACAGATTGTCTGAATGTTTTTCTTTCTCCAATGAGAATTGATTACATCAGTTAGCTAATCTGTAGCCAGATGCAATAAAACGTATCTTAAACTGCTAGAACACAGGTGAGTGATGATGAGAAAATCTACAATCTTTAAATAGGAACATTTATAAGCTTTAAATTATCTATGTAATATAAGCTATATTATCTATCAGCTCATATTAATTTTAGTTTTATTTCTGGAAGACTTGTTTTAATGCTATTTAATGAAAATAATGGCTGTGATTTTATTTTTTCCAGGAGCATCTTGTATACTGCCAGTATATACTTCCACGGCGAAGGGGATCTAATAGATAACTTCTCTACCAATTGCTTGACAAGATAATCATCTTTTCTTTCAGCTCGGAACAAAGTTTGATACAAATGACAGATAACACTTTTAAGTCGAGTGACAAGGGTAAATGCTGTTTTGTGAAAATGTCAGTCAACTGCACACTTGTACATTCTCTATTGGCAAAGACGCAGCCTTGACTACTTCCTTCATTTGTTCAAATAGACTAAGAAGAAGCAGTTCTCAAGGCACAGTGGAAAAAATCCAATCTGCTGTAGCAACATGGAAGCCTTACCCACATTGTCCTCTGCACCCAAACAACTTTGTCACTACTGCTGTCCTAAAATGGAAATCCCCACTTTATACGTGATGCTGCAGGACACCTACACTGAACGGCCAGGGGTTGTGGTAAGATTTGTGACAATGGCTTTGCTGCGTAAAATTACATTTAGCTGCACCATGACGTATCACTGCTGAGCTAAGGGCTCAGCTGGGTCTGAACAATAAATCAAACAGGTAACAAAACCACTCTCTCAACAGTAGGTTATGATAATTAAAAGACAGGTAGACCCAAGAAGCAGAACACAGTGATTTGATAAGAATGCCTAAGCCTTTCATTATTTCTACCTTGTGGGTTTCACTTGGGCTTACACTTGACACAAAAAAATGATAAAAGATGTGCATGCATATAGTGGCATTAGTTATTGATGTTCCTCCACAGTATAAGAAATGAAACACTTAATTTGGAAATATAAATCCAGTACATCAACATGAGGTGTAGAATGTTCTACAGCTCACAGGCTGTCAGTTGTACGAATTATTCAGTCCGTTTTCTCCACTCATTGCAGAAACCAGAAACTGATTTCTGAACACAGGAGAGCACTGAGGGTGTTCCAAATGTTACTGCAGTGTGGTCCTCAGGGAGGTATATGATATGCATCAAATTACCTTTGCTTATGATTGGTTCATATTAGGCCTAACATCCATGACATACATTTGTATTAACCACCATGTAAGTGATTGTTGTCACCTTTTCCAGTTCACAGGCAGTTCACAGGACTTCCAGAACTGCACCTTGTTACAAATTAATGTAAAGATGGCACAGGCATCTCTCTGTCTTACAAGGCGTCACAGATTTGAAAACACAACATTATTCATCAGTGATTTTGCAAGCAATATTAATTTTTTTTAAAATCAATCCAGTTATAAAATCAATTATTCTGTGTTCTTTGCTGGTTTGTGTTACTGTTCCAGACTCTATCTGTCTGAAATTCTCTGTTGCACTTTAAAGAACGGTGTTAATTACTATTTCTGGGTAATTTCTTACAGGGGCAGGTGTCTTGCAAATGTGTTCTTGCAATTTAAAATGTTCTTAAAATAGATTGCTGTGGGCAGCATGTTCCTAAGTAGGTCTAAGAAACACTGATTAAGTAAAGTTCCCAACTGTGTCAAGAACATCTTTATTGGAAAGAAATCTGCAAATTAACTGGGGGTGATCTGGATTTCTGATTTTTAAGTATGGCTTAATCCTGCTCCAGGCCAATCCGCGGAAGTTTTGTTTTTTCAGACCTTTTCAGTTCACAGCATGTCTACTGCAGCACTGCCTTTCTCCCCACTCATACCACAACCTACATTACTTACACTGCGGGTTAAGGTAAGCCCTACCTTAAGGTTTGGGGCTCCCCTCAAGGTTTGGAGCTTGAGGTGAATCAGTGACGATACACTGGGGATGCAGAAATTGCTGCGGGAATCACGCATTTTCTCGTATTTCCTGTTTCTTCCATGTGAAGTTTTTAAAGGAAATAGCTATAGTTTAATAAATTGGCAATTCTGAAGCAGAATGGTAGGGAAAAGGAAAGGTTTACTATGATTATCCAATAAAAATTGTTTCGACAGCACATAGGAATTACTCTTCTTCATGGAGAATAGGTTAAAGAACCAATTCCTCTGTACAACTGGTTAAACCCAGCAACTTCTGAAGCGTGTGTTTCTGGGGAGCACAGGTGGTGTGGCTGGTGGATATATACGCTGAGTCCTGTCTACGATGCAAGAGCCATCATGAGAGAAGAATTTCCAGAGGGAATGATCATTTCTGCTGGAGGATTCCTTGGGCAGTACCACTGAAGACCCACTGAACTGGTCTCCGGGAGGCGAGTGGCGTCAAGACCAACACAGTAATGGAAGAAAACTGATATATATTTTTTTTAACCCATCCCGCCCAGAAACTTGACAAGATTTTTACCCTCTGTAAGTGTCTTCCAGATATCTAAGCATGACTTTTTCCAGAGTAATATTTTAGCATAAAGTCCGTGCAGTTAATGAATTGTGTTATTTGTTAAACCCAGTAACAGCAAGACCTAAAACCGTATCTCATTGAAGAAAATCTACTTAGCTACTGCCAGGGAATGTTAACCTGTAAGTCAATTTTGAAAATACTCCCATGGCGTTTTATTGCTTATATGTAGCTGCCTTCTCTTTTTAGGTCTACGAAAGTAAATCTACAGAAAACATACTGACTTACTCCTTGTTCAGTTCCTTGGAAATTAAGGGAGTTACCACTGTATGACTTTTAAAATTCTAACATAATAGAATGAAATTTCCAGAAGAGTCATTTTAGGCACATATTTTATATTTTAAAAAAACCAATCCTACAATGGATTGCAATTTTCTCATCGATTTTATCTTGCATTAAAGGGGGTTATATACAATTATACAGTCACAGGAAGAAATAGCTTTTTTTTTCCCCAAATATTACTAGTTAATTAAACCAGGATTTGGTGATCCTAAGATCTCCATCAACAAATTTCTAAACACCTCTTTTGTGTTACAGACATGCATTCAGGAAAAAAAAGGCATCTTATTAGTAACCATCAATGCTACATCTATTTCAAATGGTATGAATATTGATATTAGACTCTGGTTTTATGGGTTTGGGGTTTTTTTTTTCCTTGTTTACTCTTTTTTACTACTTCTAAGTGCCAATATATTTTTGTTGACCTGTGCAAAGAAGCTTTAAAATGCATTTTAAAGAGAGTAATAATAGTTCACTGCTCACTTGCTCCATTTAAAAAATCTGACCTTGGACATTTTACTCTCTGTAATTTTCATCTCCTTGTTATCTTGAAAATTTGTGAATACTATTTGTAAGAAAAACTGCTTTTTTGTACTTTACTACATGAAATATTGCCTCAATTCCTCTGAAAGGTGAGGGCTCATTCTGATAACTATGTACTGTCTGGTACATAGTACTTTACCAGATTTTAATTCAACAGATGATTATTTACTGCCAAATATTAACTTAGTTTTTTCCATTCACTGACTTTCACAAAGAAATTTGCATTTGTATAAACAATAGTTTCTAGTTATATGCTCATATAATATATTTTCCAAAGTTTTCTTCCTTGTACAGTCCATTCAAAAGACTGTGTTCTCAGAAATCAGCGGGCATTGTACATGAAAGGACAGACTTTGCTCTGCTTGTGGCAGAGGTTTGCCGGTTGTGTGAGAATTAAGCATAAGGGCGGGAGAAAGGGAAAGAGTGATCTTGAAAAGAGTGCTCTTGCTGTACAGACACTGAAAGCCCTCTTGGCAAACTGAATTCCCTCTCAAGTCCACGTTTCCCATGCAAAGCTGGGGCATGACTTCTTTCAAAGTTTTTGAAAATGCCTACTAATTGTTAGCTCTTTGTTTTCTGAATAGCCAGGATGAAATACACAGAGACAGACCAACAGATGTGAGGAGAAGCTCTCTGCTTTGCTGCAGAAAGTCACAGGAAGGATTTCGAACCCAGCTAGGATGCCCAGAACTTACAGGCATCGGGCCGTATTTGCCCTAGCATCTACCAAAGATTTGCAGGTCTTGTGAAGTTTAATCAGTTTCTTACAAGACACTCAGAAAAATACACACAATGCTTGTAGAGAATGCACATTTAGGAAGATATTTTAAAAATGGTCTTTGGTGCACAATGGATAAAATTAAATAAATCGGGTGAGGGATATAAAAAAGTACAGAATAATTATTTCACCAAATTAAGGTAGGACTCTAATATGAGGGAAAAACTTGGTTTGTAGCAATGTCAAGCTCAAGCTTGCCAACAAATGCACAGGCTTAAAATGCAGATCCAGAGCTGGAAGAAAATGAGTCTTCTTGTGTCACCAATGCTAGCATTTCTTAACAGGAGTTCTTGCATTTTCAAGTAGTAAATTTCCTTCTTTCTTCTATATTTTTTTTTTGGGGTCACAACAGAGAGACCCAATTTCTTCTAAAAAAGAATAGCATCTGACTTACATTATTTTAAAACTTGTATCAACACATCTACTTACACTGCAAACAGGCAGCAAAAGACAAAATACAGAGAAGATCTACTGGCTGTACAGTAGGACAGCACTCTTATATCTTCTAGCAACAAGCATCTCTTAAAAAAGAAATGGCAAACTTTAATAACTCATTCATTTGCCCTATTCTCAGAGACTTTTCATAGCTCCTTGCCATAAAGACATTCCTCCTACCACTAACCTTTCCTCTGATGGAAAGTTCTCACAGCATCTGTTCATCTGCCGACTACTCAGCATCACTAACGAGTGAGGGAAGACCAAGACACCAAAGATACAGACAGAGCTATTCTGAGCTGAGCCTGACATTAAATTCACCTATATTGTAAAGGCAAATTCATCTTCTTCCCTCAATCCCCTCAAAAAACAACTAAATGCCTGGTATTATTCTTCACTGAACTGTAACTTTTGTCATGGGCTTGGAGTTGCCAAGAATGCAACTTTCCTTAGAGTGCTAAATTCTGCTCATCCTATAATTCTTCCACCCTCCATACGTGTTACTTCTTACATCACAGAGGGGATGCGGTGACTTCTTGTTCTGGACAGAACGTGACTGTTCTCCCTATGGATTTTTAAGAAGCAGTACTGCTTAGCTTGTGGTTTCTTGGGGAGACACAATGATAGTCCCATGGATTGCTGAGATAAATGGAAATAACACAAGAAAAGAATCCCTAGGACAATAATTAGGACTTACACAAGGATTTATTTTTTTACTCATCATTTCTTTCATTTCTTCCTGCCCTGTGCTGTCTCCTTCTGTTCACACCGCCTTCACGCAATAGTCTCACACTAAGACAAAATAAAATAAAATTGCATTTACTAGAACAAACGTCGTTCCCGTATATGAAATTTTAGAGTTGTAAGAAGCCTCCAAAAAGAAAACAGCTTGCTTCACTTCCTGGAATAATTTTGGTCAAACACAAAGAAAGAGAAACTTGCTCAGAACTAATCAGGGACAGGGCTGCTTCCTACAGCTCAGGGCAGCACTGGCTGGTCTTTGCTGTGGGGCCGTGCATCCCAATACACTGACACTCACCACCTTAAAGCAAAAATCCTGATTCTATTCCCAGACTAGTAACACTGATCTGCTGCAAATATTTAAAGCAGCCTGTCCGCTTTTCAAAATTAAAAAAAAAAAGTCACAAAACCCCGCTGCAACTCAACTCCTTGCATAAAGTCCAAAATCAGAGGTCAGTCGTGCTGATGCACTTTCTTCTAACTTTTTAGGTTGTATCCAAACTTCACAGCTACAAAGCTACTTAAAGAATTTGTTTTTATGTATGTTTATGCTATTGCCTGTAAGGAGTTGGTAACTGCCTTGAAAACAACACCGATCTTTTTTCCCCTGGTAGCAAAAATGCACTCTTGACTTTAAAGGGGTAAAACTTGTTTTCTATGAAGCAAAGTTTTATTTAAAACAAACATTCAATCATAAACTGGGCTAATTATAATTGCCTATCTAACTTTTCTTTACTCGTCCCCAGACCAGATGCAGGAAACATTAAAAAAATCTATGGTGACACAAAAACATGATACTTGGTTTAGAGTTGAGATGTCAAATACTGACGAATTAAAGATTATGCATATTCAGAATAGACTTTGGCTAGTCAGGTGGCGTAGAAGTATGACTTTTTTGCTCATGTTTGTACTTAATACTACTGCACAGGGGCTCAGATGCTCCTCAGCTTTAAAAGCTATGGAAATATTTTATTTTTAGAAATGTTTTTTTATTCACCATTAGTACAAGTTCTATCTTGAAATAATCTATAACCAAATCCCCTCTTAAAACCATGTGTCCCTGAGTACCCATGACGAGCAAACACTTAATTCTGTTTTAGTGCTACTGTTTCATCTCAAAAAGTTTTCTGAAAAATTAAGCTAAGTGGACTTAAGCTGATGTACTGCGAAAGGGAAGCTGGACCATGAGGTTACACTGCAGTAACCGTCAGGGGTTTCTTCTTAACACAAGAAACGAAAAATCAGAGATTCTGGCAAATCATGGGCTGCAGGTCCCTACTCTCTGCCACCGTTTTGCTGAATTACAGATTTGTCTTGTGAAGATGTCAGTGGCAGTTTGTATCAGAAATGTCTTCAACACACTGGCACAGGATAATTACTGGCTTGCGGGAAAAAAAGTGCTTTGAAAGAAATATTGCTGCAGCAGCTCATACGCAAAAAAGAAGTGCATATACAGAGAAAGAACAGCAGGGAAGTGCAACATTTTGTAGTGTTTTTAAGTTTTTTGCTCAGGAAGAGCACAGCCCTTGGAAATCTACTTGTGCTCTGGCCTCACAATTCCAGTCGTAAGAATGAAGGGATCCGGTTAAATATGTTGAAGGAGCCTTTGTACGAGTGAAAAACCGAATGTTTGAGAGTGTCTACGGGAAGAGATACTTCAGAAATCTGCACGGGGCTAAACATAAGTAAGTGCAAGATGAAACAGCACGACGGTGGCTAGCTGTGAAACGCCATAGCTGGCCTACGAAAGCATTCGCCGTACACCGCCCTTGAGAGCCACGGCAGGGTCCGGCGGTGGCTTCATCCCTTTCCCCGTTAAGAGACATTCACTCCGCAACCCGTACCCTTCACTCCTCACGCACGTCCCCGCCAACCCGACACCCGCCCCACCGCAGCGCGATCACTCTCCGTCTGGAAAGTGACTTTCAGCGCTCCGACTCCCCGGGCCCGGCGAGCGGCGGGAGGGAGCCGAGTGCCGCTGCCGGCGGGACCGGGGAGACCCGCGTCCTCCCCCGCGCACCCCCACCCCGCCGGGGAAGCCGGTTACCGACCTTCCCAAAAGGCTGCGGGACCGGCAAACCTCCATTCGCCTCGCCTCTGCCCGCCGGAGCCGGTCCTCCTCTCCGCCGGGGAGGGATTGCGGGGGGTGCACCGCGCTCTTCGCCCTCCGAACCAAACGGGCCGCCCGACGGGAGGGCTCCCCGCCGCGGCGGGCGCAGCTCTCCGGTCCCGTGAGGAGACCACAGCGGTGTCCCCGTCCCCGCGGCGCGGCCCCGTCTCTACCTGCAGCGCCGGGCGGGCGGCTCGTCCTCCTCCCCCGCCGCACACCTGCCGCCGCCCCGCCACCGGCCCCGCCGCCCGCCCCCGCGGGGGGGGACGCGCCCGGCCCGGACGGGGCGGGCGGGCGCCGCCGTCAGGCGGGACGGGGCGGGGGCACAGCCCCGGGGATGGGCGGGGGCACAGCCCCGGGGATGGCCGGGGGCTCGGCCCCGGCGGCGGGGAGCGGCCCGGGGAAGGCTCGGCCTCCGCCCCTTCGTCTCCCCCGCACCCCCGTGTGCCGCCTCCCCCCATTTTTTGGGTTGGTTTGGTTGTGCGCTGCCGACCGCTGACCGCCACCAAACACATAGACCTCCCGAGAGCAGCGTTTCCGACGTTCTCCGTGCTCATTCGGCTTTCGCCACTTTCACTTTGTTCTTACGTTTGCCACTTTCACTTCATTCCCCTTTTGCCACTTTCACTTTATTTCAAGGCGCAAGACCCCGGATATCAACACCGCTGCTCCTTTCCACAGTCCGTACAGCAGTAAAGGCAACCGCATCTTAATAACTTATTATTATTATTATTATTATTGTTATTTTGTCTCAAACACCTTAAATTTTTGTCTGTGTAGGAAAAACATCACCCATCAGACCTGCCAGTACAGTTAGGAAATGCAGACACGTTTTTGGACTTAGCTCCCTCTTACAGCTGAAAAGAAGTAGCAAAATGCAAGATTAAAATTGAAGAAAAAGGTTAGATAGGGATTGTTTCAGTAACCTGCACACAGGCAGTGAACATCTGCAGAGCGGAGCAGGGAGATAGATGGGTTTTGTATCCTGTTGCTCATGGAAGGGGAACCCACACGATTTCTCTCTGTTGGTGTTTTACTCACAGCCTGAGTTGGAAAGTTTGGGCTAGATGCTGCGATACAGAAAAGCCCCCCGAAAAAAAATAATATTTCAGTGTGACCTTCTAAGTAACACTTCCGTATGAGACAGACAACTCTGATCTTTCATTCCAAGAAGCACATAGGCATACATCATAAAGAAGCATGCTACTAATTAAAAACCATGCTAATTTCTAAATTTAACTACATTTACTTCCAATACATGCTATTATAAAGCAGTGATTAAGCAAATATATTTTTCTTTCTTCTGTTTTGTACTCTTATCAAATCTTTGTATATAGTAATTTTTAATATTTCCTTCTGTGCTCAGTTAATTGCATAGTGCCATGCTCTTTTGTACAGCGTTCTCACAGCAATTTGAAACATTCTTTTGAAATTAAAAGAAGGCAATTGTAAACCCACAAAACTGACAGAGCCGCTAATGAGATAAAATCTTCAGGTGCCTTGGTAAGAGGGTTTTTCAGCTATGCCACATGCAGACGGCCTTTCCCTGATGCCCTTCATTAAAGGTGGCTCAATGGGCTTCCAGAAGAAAGCTTGCTGACTGAGGATAGCCATTAGTTCCTTGCTTTTTGCCTTGCAAAACAAGTGGCCTTACATTTACCAGCTGCAAATTTATGCCCATTTTAATCACCTTCTGCTTGGCAAGGAAGGAAAACACTATAAGCTACACAAGCAGCCCCTCACTGATTTACTCCCCTGCCAAGGAAGGCTTGGACAGACCACATGTAAAATCCCTTTTTACCCGTGTTGGTGTATTACAACTCCCTGCAGTCGTGTTTGAGACTACTGCTGATGTTTCTGGCTGAGGGGGCTGTTGCTCAGGTGTTTTCCACGGCGTGGGCAATATTCACCTGTATTGAGCAGGCTTCCTCTGCCCCCAGTCACCATCCATGCGCTGTCACTCCCTTGAGAAACATAGCAATTGCTTGCCTTAGAAGTAACATCAGAGGAATATTCTATAAATATCCTGGTTGTGGAGGTAGGGCTGCAGCTGTGATGTTCTTCAGCAAAAGTTTATTTTTTTAGTTTTTCATAATTGAGAGTAGGAACAATTGTGGAGAAGAGCTGGAGAAAGTGGCCACCAAACTTGGCCATCTTCTTGCCAGCTCTGTCCTGATGACCACGTACTGTTCTGCAGTGCTTGGTGATGCCAAACAGTCTTCTGACCTTAAAGGTAGTTAGTTTCTGCAAAGGAGGTTGAATATATTCAGCTTATTGCCAAGTCAGGCCCCTAGCCGGAGTGGCATTGTAATTATCTTAATGATTAAATAACTCTTAGATATCAATAGGATTATTCAGAGGAGAAAAGCAAAGACAGCCACACAACCCTGAAAAATGGGGTGTATCAAGTTGATCTTATTGTTTCCTGTGGTTTTGTTTATGCTTAGTGGATTGGGATATTACAGGAACTGACTGCAGATTCCATGGGTTTACAAAGCAGTGTGTACATTAATTTTGCTGTTTGTTAAAACATTTTATATTGTCCATGGATACTGTGATACTGGTGTCTAGTCTAGTCAAATTTATCCCTTACCTTGTAGTAAAATTGGAACTGTACATGCTTGTTGATTAGTGGATATGATGATGTGTTAGAGATTATAAAGTGCTTTCTGGACATAAGTTAATTTTTTTAAAAAATAGTTATTCTGACATTTCTGTTGAGCAGGAATGTTTTGGGGTTTTTTTTGTTCTGTGTTTGTCTCATAAGTCATGACAGTGCAGCTTTTTCATCTTTCAAATATTTTTAAAATGTGTGCAAAATGAAACCTCAAACTAAAGCTATGCTCAGTTCTGTATGTCTTTGTCCCCATCTGGCAAAACCTGAAAGCTTTCAGACTTTAAGTTGTAGATATGAAAGATTGAGAAAGAACAGAAAGAATGTACTAAAAGAATAAGTCCATTTTTATGCTGAAAATATGCATTTGATTTCAACAAATGTTGATAAACTGAAGGCCATTTATGTCCACCTAATGTTTAAAACCATAATTGTCCAAAGCATTTTATTTTTAGAAGCAACTACAAATTCATTGACAGAAACTTTGACCTTGGCATACGTAGCATGGCTTGCAGTACGGAACATAGTCCCTTTGCCCTGTTTCTGTTGAACATTAAAGCTCTGAAACTTAAATTACAGTCTCCAGACTTGATGAGCGTGTATTAGGGCAACTTTTCTGCACCCATATGGCTGTTTTTACTCAAGGACATAACCACTGAAGCAAAGAGTGCTTTGAAGTGTCAGACATTACCTGTGTTTTTCGGGTAGGAGACAGGGCTCAGTGAGCTGCCTGGAGCCGTGTAACAAGTCAGGGGTGCAGCTGGGCACGGAACTCACAAAAAAGAAGATTCCGTCCTCACTTGTCAGAAACAAAGCAGGGCAGCCCGGGAGAGAGCTCGGCTGAGATGGCAGCCTCCCCCGGGTGCTGACCCCCTTCAAGGCCAGAAAAGGTCCCTGGCAGAATTTGGGTTCTGGTTCTCACTCAGAATTCATCAATTCTACCTACTGTCCCATGTGTGAGGGAAACACAGAGGAGGTGGCAAAGTTTCTCCTGTTGCTTTCCTTGCAGTTTATAAATAGTTATTTTAACAACATAGAGTGCAAAGTGAAGTTTTACTCTGACTTTATTTTGTGCAGTCCCTTGAAAGAAAGAAGATAGCCCAAAAAAGGTGTTGATAGCTTATAAAAAGTTTGGCAGCCCCATGACACTGCCATCTCTCCCCGATTTATCCCCTCTGGTCAGGGCTGACTTCTCCTTCATATTTGACAGAAAATTCAGTATGTGATTGAACGATATTTTTCTTTAAAATTATCTGTTTGTCTGGAACATTTTTCTAGTTTTATCAGAACATCAAAACTCCTACCAGTGTAGAGTTTTAATTCAGTTTGGGTTTTTTTTAAGAGCATCTTTCTTCTTCTTTTGACCTGAAAAATTCTAACATTTTTCAAGCCAATTGTGCTCCTACATTAAAGGACTTTCAGAGAACTAATGTCTGTGAACTAAAAATTACTGAGAACTTTTATTCAGAATGGAAAGACAGCGTTTCTTTAATCTTGTATGAGATCTTTTATCCTGCATGATTTGGAGGGGAAAGGAAAATTGACTTAGAATTTTTGAAAGCCTTGGGTTAGGAACAAAGTGTAGGAGACTGTATGTTTAGAATTCTTGGTTTACGGTAATTAACTTTTTTCTTATATCTCACTTTTTAAAAAGAATTTATTTATTGGGAAGAGTAGTGATAAAAACCATAGCACAAACAGAACACCAGTAGGATACAGGGTCTCATAACTATACCAGAGACCCTGAGTTCTGGGGAAATGCCTGTCCAGTTTGAGGCAATAGTAGGTCTTTTTGAGTGGTAAGAGACAGCACGAAGAATCCTGTCTACCAGCTTATCTGCCCTGTTCCTTTTCCCCAGCCCACCTCCCTCTTCACTACCTCCAGACAGACCACCGAGACTGCCAAAAAGGAAAAGAGAGTTCAAGAGAAAGTGAGTAACTTTCAGACTCACAACCTTCATCAGGGGATCTAGAAGATGCACGCAAGAACAGAGAGAGAATGAGAGAACTACTCAGCACCGTATGGTCTGTATTGATAAAATATTTGTTTGGCTGTTGTTGGGTCTTTGATACTCTTTTGTCCTTTCTTTCTGGGTAAGAGAGACATTTTTTATTAAATTAGTTAATTTAGCTGTAAGATAAAGGCATGAGGAGGGGGTACGAGCTACCTCTCAATGACCAATATTCCAGTCAGTTACTTATCACAGGAACAATATGAAAACTCGAATGTGCTGCCAGCCTCCAGAATGGCAGGCGATTTCTTAAAGGTTGCTTTTCGATAAAACTGAAGAACCTCTTACCAATTTTCTTGGTGTCTCTCTAATATGCAAAATTGAACCAATTTTCCATGGTGTCTCTCTAATATGCAAACAATTCCTTACCTTGCACATACCGTTTCACAGAGTTTTACGGGGGAACAGCATTTCTGCTGTTCTCGCCAAGCTCAAAGTAAATTCTACTTATTGCTTTCAAGCACAAAACGTGACCGGGCAGCTTCACATTTACCTTAATAAACACAGAGCAGTTTGCTGCTGCTTTTCCCCTGCTCTTTCTCATCAACAGCTCGTCACTGTTAGCGGTCAGACTACTAAATTTTTGCATGGCAGGAGAAATGCAGTGAAGCTTTTCCCTTTTTTTTCAGTGAGTACCTGAAATAGAGACAAAATTTCTAGTGTTCTAAAACATCTCGAGACTGAGAAAGCCATGTGAATAAAAGAACAGAAGTTGATAAAATTAAGATACTTCCTTCATGTAGGAAACAAATTCCTCAAAAAAACTCTCTAAACTAAATTAACAGCCTATGGATTCTGGGATTTAGGGTCTGTGCAGAAGGATCAATGAACACTGTGTTTGCTTTGAATGAATTCTTGCTTGAAACGGAGGACAGATTCCAGCCCAGGCTATGGCTCATACAGACCTTATCCCTCAGGTGGGCACTAAACTACCCTGAGAAGGTACCAGTGCTCTCCACAGTGGATGGAACTGCTGCCAGCTCTGCCTCTGTAGAGGTGGCCAGAGATGGACATGCTCTTCATAAGTGGGTAGCAGTTCTACCTCTAGCATAGCTGCCAGCATGGCAGGCTGACCCAAAGGAGGAGAGAAGCACCAAGTTTGGCACCTTTGACCTCTGTGAGGTCAAAAAAAAAGCCATTTTCCAGGTGGGGTTTGTGGGAGAAAGGGCAGTATTTGTCATCTCAGGGAGCAACGACAGCGGGCAGGCTGGCTGCTCGGCTGCTCTTTTCACCCACTGCTTCTGTGTTTAGAGGGGAGCTGGAGACCCCGTGTCATCTCAAATCAAGACAAAAACCTATAGATATTATTCTGGTATTATGCATATTGATTAATGCTCTCTTTTATGTGTTTTGCCTCTACCAAGTGTTGCAGTGTTTAGCATTCATTGGTTTTACCCTGCTTTACATTAAAAGGTGAAGGACTTCAGTGAGGTCAAAACAAGCTGTGCTATTATTCATGTTAATAGTGGCAGGTGTTTTTAACTTCACAACTATCAGCTAGTTCTTCATTAAGTGTTTAAAACCCTCATAAATACATATTTCAGCGCAACCCTGCAGAAACATTACAAGAGACTGCAGATGTGTCAACTGCAGGAACAGTGTGCATGAGGCTGACCGCCAAAAAAGGAAATTGTCCCACAACACAAGACTACAACATATATTAGCTTCCTCACACATTTCAGTGAGGAACTTGTGGGTTACCATTTCCACCAGCTTCCTTCATTACAGGAGACCCAGCTCTGCGCTTGCTCATTTTTTCAGACCGTAGTTTGTTAAATTCTTGGCACATTGCATGTGGAATAGATGTGTTAAGTTACAGCACAGTATTTCATGAAAGAAACATACATGTATATGTATGTGTATATGTTTGTAAACATCTGCTTATATGGTCTTGACATGAATAACTATTGAAGTGAAGTACTGGACTGATCTTCAAACAATTCCTTCTGTGTAAGTTTTCATTATTCTGGTCTTTAAAAAATTCCAATAGCAGTTTTCTGTAGCTATAAATCAAGTAGCTATAAGTTCCAGCACCCATAGCGTTCAGGTAGGAATCAGAAGCAACAGCACTTCTCTTTCACCTCTGTTAGTGACTGTGTCACAAAATCCTTGGTAAGTGTCATTAGGTAGGTAGGTATTATAGCCTCGCTTTACTGATGAGGAAGCTTAGGGTCAGAGAACACAGTTAATCCACGTGAGGACATAATGGTGTCATAAAAAGGTCTTTTCTATTTCCTGCATTAAAACAGAGATCCCAGTCTTGTTCTCTTAAGGGAGAGAAGTTTTGGGGTGAGGTGACCCTGCCATGAATAGTGTGATTTTCACAGCTGCTGTGAACTTGCACCTGCATTTAATGACCACTGAAGAGGAGCAATGGGATAAGAACAACAACTCAATAAGACTGGTAGGTCAGTGACTTTTTTATATCATATGGAATTGATAAACTGAGAAACAATGTCCTTTGCTTGAGTGACATTGTTGTGTGGGTTACACAATGGAGGCTATTTTAAGAGGCCCCTACTGGTGTCAAGCAAACTGTAATATGGGAGACATCTATGGAATTCCTCTGATTTGTGCAAAAAAGGCAATGCTAGATTTTGAGCCAAATTGCTTGGTTTAACTGCATGGGCTTCATCAGCCTGTCAGCGCCACTGATTTGGGATGTCTTGTTTGTGTCTAATCAGGAAAAGACTTCCTAGAAGGATATCATGCAAGATCCTCATGTTTGTTCAACCAAATCAGTTACAGAGCAAAATTCCCATCTCTACTCATGTCTGACTTTGTCTGCTTTTAAAGGTCTGAGCGTAGTGCCCACACTTTATTTGTCTCCCTTTTCCCCACAGACCTATGCCATGACTGTCTAACAGGGTGAACACCATTCATTGTTCTTCGTATCTCCTAGCTGATCCTCCTTGGAGGTTTTATGCAGATGGTGCTAGAGGAAGCAGCAAGGTCAGAAAGGCATGAAGAGAGCTGGGCTTTACACCAGAGCTGCTGCTGATCTGGATGCAATGGCAGCTTGTCCTGTATGGGACCCACATGTTGTAGAAAGAAGAGAGCAAAATCATAGAATCATAGCATCATTCAGGTTGGAAAAGACCCTTGGGATCATCAAGTCCAAACATCAACTCCATTCTACAAAGTTCTCCCCTACACCATATTCCCCAACACCACGTCTAAACAAATGATGGCGTGGACGTTGGATCTGGCAAAGGATCCAACATCCTGCCCATGGGTGCAGGGGTGCTTCCTTCTGGGGGTCCCCAGGGTTTGTACAGCAGGTAGTGTTTACCCCTTCCCTCTCACCTCTGTCCTCAAAGCAGCAATGAGAGGGGACACCCATGAGTAGTAACACACAGGGTTGTATTTACTGGTGTTTTGTGGGTTACACCAAAGTAGGCGAGATACTTTGCATTTGTTGGAATTTTTCTTGCCTTTCTGCCGTGTTTGAGTAACTGTTGTGGGATCTCCCTTTTCAGTCTGAGGTGAAAAGGATGAGTGATTTAAATTAATGAATTAATGAACTATGAAACCTAGTCAAGCAAAAGTTAATTTTTCTTCTCTAGCTGTCTCTGGTAGATTGAAGTGGTAATTTTTTCATCCCTAAATCTTCAGTGTGTCTTACATATTTCTACCTACTTGTTTTTATGCTTAGATCTGTTTCCTTGGAAGCCTTGCTTTAAGACATTGAGTTAATTCATCTTTTGATGAGGATTTCCTCTGTCTAGTCAGGCATTAGCCATTCCTAGTGAAGCAGGGGTGTTTTACTGCAGCATGGCAAGGCTGTGCAAACCACAAGCAGTTCAGTGGAAATACATTTAGAAAATGCTGTTTACCTTCTATGGCTGAACTAAATTTGTACAGAGAGAGTTGTTTGAAGATCAGTTACAATAATAGTCAAAATCCTCATTTTATATACAGTTGGAATGTGCTAAATTTGTTACCTATCTTACAAATTTATTATACATTTATGCATTCAATATATAAGGCTCTTTTTGTAAACTTAGTCTAAATTGTATCTCTCTGTTTAATACAGGAATTGCATCTGATAAAACATGTTGAGATAGATAAAATTTCTAATGAGATGCATCTGAGGAATAGTTAAAACACACTTTTTGGAGAACACCCTATAAGAGGCAAATCATTTAAAAATAGTTTGAAGGAGTCTTCAATACACGATACCTCTGGGTGCTGGGGAGAGAAGTAGGAGAGGGGTATTTCATTGTACTCTGTTGTTGTGTGAAGCCAGTACAAAAGCACCATTTGAATTTAATTGAATATGAATTAGGCTTTCTGGAAGCAATTTATGATCAATTCAATTGGCCATTATGATCAATTGAAATTCACCATTTCAATTAATGTTAAGCTCCCCTTTTCCCCCAAGTTTTTTTTTTTAATGCTGTTGATAGGGGTCATTCATTTCCGAATATCTGAGGCATCTTCTCTTGGTGCTAGATGAAGAAAACACAGCAGATCTCTGGGGTCCCAGGCCTATTGTCAATAATGAATTATTCAGTCCCTAGACATCAGTCCTTGGGCAGACTCCATCAGACAGAAATAAAAGGAAGAAAACTTTCTATAACTTTGTACTAGATTTTCCTGGATAGTTTTTTAAAACAGAAAAAATTTTAATTTTTTTTGAAACAACTTATTATCTTGCATATTCTGAGAATTTAATAAAGAAACAGGAAAAGGGTAATAAACTTGTTTGATTGAGAAAATGATACTCACTTCAAACTATTGTCAGGCTTGTTTGTAAGAATAAATAAAAAAAATAGTCTGAGAGCTCTGCACTAAAGCAGACCATTTTTGTCAACGTCAACATTTGGTGTCCATGACTGAATAGGTTTATTCTCAACAGCTTCTCCATATATCTGTAAATTATATAAGGCCACATGTAAAGCATATATAAAATATGTATTCAGTGTATATATATAATTTTTGTTGTTTGATTTGGTAGCACTGCAAAGGATCATGGAGGCAAAGCTCTTGCTACAAGAATTAAAAAGTTCACACTTTAAAATGTGGCAGAAGCTTTTTCTTCGGTCTGTCAGTGTTGTGTCGTAACACTTTACTGCATTTGCACAGCTTTAGGATTATCCTTTTACTTTCTCTCCAGGGTGTTGATGTTGTTTGAAAGCTCAGATTGTCTCATCCCATTTATAGTACTCTTGGCCTGTTGTCTTATTATTGTAGCCAACCAGTATTAAAAGAAAAGACAAGACAGGGCAGTTAGGATTGCATGCTTGAGCTAGAATTTCTCCTTCTTTTCTTTACCTTCTTTAAAGTTTTCTTCTTACAGCTGTGAATTTATAAGTGATTGGTTCCTTCCTTATCTCATATATAAATTTTAATAAGGGTACTGAATTAAGTCAGAAATGAATAAAAACTTGTGAGTGCTGTTGACTGAAATGAAATTTCAGGTCTCAAAGAATAGGTTTTAATTTGGACGATTGTCATTGGCGGGGTTCAAATTTTATTACTGGGGCTGGGGAGTTCCTTGGATTTGTTCATGTTTCCTGGCTGTGAACGACCCCAATCTCAGGTGGCCCCGCTTCGAGCAGGGTGTCATAACAGATGTCTCCAAGCATTCCTGGCAATTTAAAGTATGCTGCATTTGTACAGAAAGGGGAGAAGGAAGTGGCTGGAAACAGCCTAAGGTCTGTGCAGACAAACCTGAGACCTCTCGCAGAGGCTGGGGAAGCTCATTTAGCAGCCTGAGCTGCGGGATCAGCCCTACAGCCACCCTTACCCCTGCAGCAACCTCCCAGGCTTCAGCCGTGGGTACACTGGATCCACTTCACCGGTTGCCTGTGTTTACTTACAGACTTCCTCATAGTGTATTTATTAAAATTTGGTGGGTGTAACAGACCACCCATTGGATGAGACCCCGTTCCTGCTCGGAGACTCAGAGAACTGGCATCCAAGCGGGGAGCTATTTTCTGAGAGCCCTACGAGGGTTCCGAGTCAGGAGATTGTTTTGTCTTGTTTTCACTCTCTAATCTTTAGTAACTTCAATAGCACTATGATATCAAAAGTACAATGATTTAAAAAGCAATGAATTAGAAAGCAAATTCAGCTTTTTTTTCATTTATTTTCATGAAATAGAAAGCAGATTAATTCTCTGTTCTTTGATTTACCTCTGTATATGCTTGTGGTTCTTTTCCTAAGGTCTTTGTTTAGCATGTGGGACAGGAGACCTTTGTAGCTTTGGTATGTTTATTTTTGTGCATTTTCTCTCTCTCTTTAGAGAGTTAGGATTTTGCTAAAGACTGTGGAGTTTATTACTCCACAGCAGTTCAGTTACACTTTTAAATTCTAATATGTGACTTTAAATGAGGGACTGTAATGCAAAAGGGCACAGTATATTATCACTGAGTCTCTTCATAGCTTCATACCATAAGGGACAGAGTTTTCTGCCACAGAAAAGTTTTTGAATTAGAGTATGGCATGAGATTAGATGGCATGACTATAATATATTGTTAATGATAGAGGTAGATAGAAATGGATCTAGTTCATATAAACTGATTTTTCTTTAACTTGATACCTCAATAATATCCTGTATCTTGATAGTGAAGAACAGCTAGTGCTGCAGTGTCTATTCATGCTATTCTAGGGTTCTTTTTATGGATCCTGTATTTCAAAATTACATTGTCTAAGCACACATTTAATTTAATTGGACTACACACATACATATAGCTAGCTATATGCATATGTATTTTCTGGATTAGAGCCTTTAAGAAAACTTTAGAATAAGGTAAAAAGAATGACCAGAATAAGATTTCTTTTTATTATTGTAAGGAAGCTTTTGCCATTTTATGTGAAGGCAAGTTTTTTACTTCAATGATATGACTTTGTTGGGAAAGGAGGGCTCCATTTATAAGGCCTTATATGTTTAGATTATTCTGTAAAGTCTTAAAGGAAGCAGATGTTTGGAAAACTGTCAATATCAGTTTTGAGAATATTGCCTTAATAAATGGTGTCTCTGTTTTTTAAAAGCCTAGAAGAAAAAGGTAGGGTGTGCATCTGTGTGGGTATGCATGCAGAGGGCAGCTGCAGCCAGCATCCTTTAAGAGAGCTGCCCAGCTTATAATAAGCATAGCTGTCATCTGCTTCAAGCGTGCAACTTGGATCGCTTTGGAGTATGCTTGTCAATCAGCCCAGTGAAAGCAGAATTTTTGGAAGGGCTGGTGGACACACCGGGGCTGAGCTTCCTAACTGGATGCTGCTGGCAAAGTCGAAGCTGCAGCAGGGAGCGTGGTGAAGGCCACTGCAGGAGTATTTACCCAGTCTGCTGAGCTTCGTGCTGCCATGGCCCCTGGCATGCAAACCTTGTAAAGGATGCGGAACGAGCAGGTTTCTATCAAGCAGAATTTCAATTGTAACGAAATCCACCAGGTTTAAATTTTACACTGAAATTGATCAAAATTGCTGCCACTTTCTCATAGACTTGAGCATGACTCTAAAAGACAGACAACAGTATTTTGCAATCTCTTTTAATAAGCATCTACTGATCTCATGATGCCCACACCCACTGTGGGAGAAAGTAATTCGATTTTTCATTATCAATGTGGCTTTTACAGATGAGTGCCAAAATAAACATTCATAGAACTTGTATCACTGAATGGAGAGATTACATCTGTAGAACTGTAACCACTCCCAAGTTTGGTGGTAGAAATAATTGTTACTGTGCCACATATGTACCTCTTGTTCTTTGAATAGTTTTGGTTTTATTTTTAAAGCTTTGCAAGGAAAGCACAATTGCTTCACATAAGGGATTGCCCTTGCATCACTGGTAGTTTAGGTAAAGTGTATCCACTTTCTTAATCAGTAGTCGTTATGAAGTCTGAGATCTGTTTCAACTGATTGAGGTATCACTTTATTCTGAAATACACTTTTTGGACATCCTTCTGTCTGTATTCTGTGTTGTCAATATGCAGCTTTGGATTCTCAACTATAGCATGGTAGAAATAATAAAATAAAAAAAAAGCCATGTCTGCTGTGGAATCCATTTACCAAGAAAGGCACATGCTGGATGAAGGTTGGATGCACAAACATCATCCAGTTTCAAACAGTAGCCCAGGTGTGACACAGAAGTGGGTGAAACTCTAAGAATACAACAAAGAAAATAATTCAATAGTAGTAAAGATGTATCTCAAACATGAGTGTGGAGATGGCAAAGTTTGTAAGTTAGAAGATATTTTGATTTAGCTTCGTTTCATTGTGGCTATGAGAATTGAGTAGCTGGAGTTCACAGGTCAGCTTGGAGATTTGGAGAGATCTTTGGAATATGCAATATATAGACAAGATAGTTGCAGTGAACATACTCTTTTCCTTTATGAATCATTTTTATTTGTAAATCTTGGAAGATGGGGGGCATCTGGTGGCTTGATCCTTCTACCTACATTTAGAAGTCAAAGGACCCTGGGTTAAAATGCTCATTATTTATTCTAGTTGAGGTAAATCTGAGTGAACCTTCCAGAAAACACTGGAGTATGACTGCATCCTATATATTTGTTGCTGCTGACCAGCTCTAATTTAAATAGATGGAAGGAATCCATGCCAAGTCTCAGATTTCTCTTAGATAAGCAGAACTAAAGCAGTGACGTTTTTATTTGGAGAAGTATTGTAGCTTTATTTGCCATTCTTTCTTTAGTAGGTGTTCAGCACAACTGATCCATCATGCGCATTGTTTAACTGTAACATAGTTCTGATGACAAATCAAACCCAGGGTTTCTTTGTGTTAGTAAGTAGAGAAAAGCCTGTATGAAATAGCAAATGAACTCATTTAGTAAGAAAGCTTGAACAACATAGATTAAATTATTTCAAAGAAAAGGAGCCAGAATTATTATCTGAAAGCATGAAAGCCAATATTAATATACAAACATGCACTTAACATTACCCCAGTAATTTCTTATGGTTGATGTGACATAGTCTGTTTCTAAATAACCTGATATTTCTGTCTTACCTCATTTTGTTGTCTTTTTAACCAAACAATAGTTCTGATACTAATCATAAATAACCTTTTCTTCTTCATCCATGATCCCTATAATCTCGTTTTTGTTGGAATGACTAAATGCCATTGTATGCCTCTTTCCATCTGGTTTTTTCATATTTTAAAGCTCTACTGGAAATTTCTGATTGCATGTTGATTTGCTCACATTTTTATCTTCAAAGCGTCTCATGATTGTCCATTATTAGAAAACAAAATGAAAATTTATACACAGCTTTGTACTATCAATAGCACTTAAGGGTTAATGACTTTCAGATGAGAGAAAATAAATTAAAAGAATGAATTAATTCACACTTTGTTGTGATGTATTAACAGCTTGCTGTGATAAGCAGTTGCTGGATGCATTTGTGAGTGAGATCAGGGGTTACAATAAATTGCTGATGTCTACTGTTGAATTTTGATTATTTATTTTTAATGTATGTCTAGTTTTGCATCTTTCTTTTAAAAAGCGGAATGTAACTAGAAAATTAGGTTTTTGTAGTTTTGGAGATTTACAGATCTCAGCCATGCTAATCTGTGTCATCTCCCCATATTTTCTAGGCATTCCTGCAATTTAAAGACAGTCTGTGATAGAAGCAAGGAAGAGGTGGTGAATCATATTGATTGTCTGTAATTGTTCTCATTAAGAGTGATCCTGGAAGTGGGCATTCCTCTGGTTCCTCTCACTCTGGCTTTTTTACACTGTCCTTGTTGTCTGCTTACAGACTTCTGTGAGCTGACAGGCGAAGATCAGCAACTATTTCCTTCAAAACCAGGGAGAAATACCCTCAAAGCTTTTCTCCTTATGCAATCGTGAAGGCATATAGAGAAGTTTGAACAAGTTTTGGAGTGCCAAGCCAAGAAGCAAGAGAAAAGAGTGGAGCAGGGCAGTCTGGAGCTGAAGCTTAGCAGCATAGAGTGTGTGTGTGAGAAAGGCAGCCAGCTTCTTCAGTCCTCTCCTTGGAGATTGCAGGTTAGAGTACACGAGGTCTGGGGTCTAGTTTCAACCTTCTCCTAAGGAACAGTTTCTCCCTACTGGACACCTACCAGGGCGACCCTCAATCTCCTATTGCAAACCTACCACAAGGGTGGGCTGAGCAAAACCTTGCTGGAACCCATTCGGAGGTAAATTGGTCGGGAAACAATTTGGTACGTGCAGAGTGCACCTGACTTCATTTTGTAATAGGTTCCCCATGCAGGCAAGCTGTTACTCGTACTTCCAACAGCAAGCACAGCCAAGCCCTCTCAGGTGGCTTCAGGTGGTGGTCATGAGCACGGTGCATGCTCTTAACAGTGTGGCTCTGCTCTCCCACTCCTCTGTAGGGAGGAATGGAGTTGTCTCATTTATGATTTTTTGCTGCTTCCAGTTAGCCCTTTTTGACGGTAACTAATACATAAGCTCACTAACACATAAGCTCATCTCTTTCTGCTGGTGATACTGAAGGATCAGACATGCTTAGAGGTGATAAAAAAAGCCTTCTGTGCTTCAGGGGGATACATTTTCTGTTGGAATGTTGTAAATACGTATTTCCCACTTATTCAAAAGTTACTTATCCCCACTCTCAGCTCAATTCTCTTCTTCCTTAAAATATGGCAATTAGTAGGAAGACTGGACTCTCTCTTCTACCTTATTAAGGCCTCATTTCTGTATTACATAAAATGAGTGATACATATACTTATCTTCTTGTTTTTGTGTTACAGTCTTACAGCATAGGCTTTCTTATTACAGAAAGCATGGTATAGCTCTTGACTTGACCTAACTTGCTGACTTTTTCCCTTTGTAACCCATATTTTGTTGCTTTTTAGGGTAACAAATATAATTCCAAGTTGTTTAAAAACTGTTGAGGGACATAGCCGCTCTTTCCTTTATGGTAGCCATGAGAAAAAGGCTTGTTTAGACATGGTTATTTTAACATACGAGTTTTATGTTTAGAATCTTCTGGAAAAGATTTATCTGCACATCTGTTGGTGTGATTGCCCTTCCTAATAGTAAACATCTTGTATCTGGTAACTTTTTATCAGAGAGACTTTCAGTTTGAGATTTTCTGTTTCCTTCCTGCTTTTCTAGAGGCAAGTTCATTTGAGACTAAAGGCTGTTGTTAAACTCATATCCCATAGGAAATATTCTTAAGGATGTTATCAGTATTGTCAGAAAGATTTCGGTATTGGAAAAATAGATCAAATTCTGCATATCTTTTCCTTGTAGCTACTTATTTATTGAGCCTCTAGAGCTGTCAATACATGATAAGTATATTCTCATAAGGACTACTGATTCAGGCTCAATGTATTTTAAGTGTGTTGTAGATACCAGTTCTAAACAATTTAAATTATTTGAGGAAAGTGGATGGTTTTGTTTCCATCTGTGCAACAGTAACACATTTTCTTACTAATACAAACAAGAGAAGAAAGAACTTATTCTTGATTCTATTTTAATGCCTCAAATTGTGTCTTTCTCTGTGAGACCTGGTTCAGCTTGGCTGGCTTGTTCTGGAGCACTTGCTTCAGCTGTGTGAGCGTGTTATCCAACCAAAGGTTTTGTCTTGGGGCACTCTGATACAGCAGTCTTCATTTGCGGTTACTTTGCTGTCAAGTTTAATCAAATCCAACACACTTCAAAATTAGGATCAGGCCCACAATTTAATAAAATTGGTCTATTATTTCCAAATATTTTTGTTATGAACTGGCATTTGTAGGTCTTTGTAGAAACACATAAATTTAAACCACCAGTTGAAATGAAAATATACTCAGTATAGATGTAGTCCTCATCATCATCTCTTGGTTATTAACAGCCCATTATATACACCTGGGGAATACTTTCATCACACAATCCATGAAATTGTGTCCAATGATGAAAGATAGTAGCTGTTTTTTGGCTGGATGTTGAACACCTTCAATCCTTAACAATTTTTTGCAGTACAAAAGAAGGTTTAGAGTCAACAGGAGATGCTTAATGTTTTACGAAATCAGACTGAATTAATTTAAAATAAAAGAAATGCCTTACATAAACCTGCCTATATATGCAGTATCTCTTAGACACGTTTTGGTCTCTGTTTAACAAACCTACAGATGACAAACAAGTCAACTTTATGCCAGTATGAATTGAGATCAGTAGTTCTTGGGTTATTTGTTTCTTTTATGTGTGGCTGGAATATACCCTGATGTCAATAACTATTTTGGGTTATAAACAGTCAGTGCCATATCATGTCTGTGTCCATTGTGTAGAAACCAATACAAGCCTTTCATTGGAAATGAAGGTTAATAGATCAATAATAAGGCTGCCTTTGCTATTTGGTTTAGCTTTTACTCTATATCTATTGTAATTCTCAGCAGTAAATTCCTTTATGCAGCCACATAACAAAATGGCTCGGCAGTGATTTTTCACATTACACTAAATGGAGAGATTTTCAAAACTGTCTGGACACATTTTTCCACTGGAAATAATTCACCTTGTTTTTTTAATTAAGGGTAGTCTGTCTGAATCACCTAGATTGCTCTGGAAATTATACTAAAATTGATTAATTGTTTGGTATCAAATTGTTTTTATTTAGTCCTTAGTTTGAGTTAGATGTGGATTTTGTTCTGTTTACAACAAAATTTCTTTGCCCTTCTCTGAACACAGAAAAGGACCTTAAAGTAACAGCAAATGAATGCTGTGAAAGTTTCCTTTAACTGATAAGCATAATGCGTAAAGCAGAATTGGATTTATAGAGGTCTTTGTGATTATACTTGAGAGTTCTTGTTTACAAAGACCTTTTCCCAAGTCTTTTGGGCATGTTTTGAGCTTGGCTGTCAAATAAACAGCTGGTCAAATCTGACCTTTTAATATTGATATAAATTTTGTAATTAAATGACTCAACTTGTTAGACCTCTACACAACTCCGTTTGGGACTCAGGGGATAAGAATGAAGAAATTCTCAGCTTAGAAAAGCTAGGGGAAATGTGGTCATAGAAAAGTGAACTCTCAGACCTCTGAAAAAAAAAACTTTGTACTTAAATAGAGGACTTAAAACTTCAGAGAAAACAACATGGGGAATAAAGGGTTGTCAGGGCTTTTACAATCCTTCTGAATAGAAATATTTTCTCCAAGACATTAACTAAAGATTGATCCGTACTCAGGGAGTTTTTTGCCATTTTGACCATGGAGGTGACCATGGAGTCTTAATCCCATTAAGACTCCTCATCCTAAATGGGTGCTGACCTGCTCTTCTCTTCTGGTTCCTCCTAATGCTGCCAGCCTGATCACAGGCTATACCCAAGTTTGCTCAGTGGAGCAGAGTTAAAATCAATTCATAAAATGCAGTTTGTTGTGCCTATTGCCCAAATGTGGTAATAACCTGAATATTTTTGAATTTTTTAGCTGTTTGTACTATTATAAGAGATTCTGGTTTGCTTCTTCTTACTCTTAGCAGCAAGCCCTGGGTTAAGCTATCTGTTGCCTGCAAGTAATCTCACAAAACTTTTTCTTGATGTAGCAGTGGTGGAAGCAAGGTTCCTGGTGTAGTCTGCTCTCTGCGTTTACCAGTATATTTTCTCAAGATATTTCTGATGAAAGTCCCATCTGGCTTTAACTCTATTGCTGCAAGGCAGATGTCAACTCCTCCTGCTTTTCTTTCTTTTGTATTTTATTCACTTCCCTTTGATAAATCCCTCTGTGCTAGATAGGCAATAATCTTTATGGTACGAACGCTTCTCCTTTCACCCTGCAGCTGGAGAAAAGCGCTTTAGAGGCAGTGGTGTCCTCAAGGTAGATTTTTCTTACTATTATTATTTTGCCTTTGGAGGAAATTTGGAAAGTACCACGTTCTTGGTGGGGCTGTAGGAGACAAGGGGGTTTTTCTCACAGCTTCAGCTGTGGGATGATTGACGTACGTGCTGGAATAGCAATTACCACAGTGAGTTACCCTAGGGTTGAGCACCTGGGCTGATAAAAAAAAAAAAATTGTCCTAAAAAAATCTTCTGCTGATAGATGCAGGCTAGATTGGCCTACTTACCTATTTTTAAATTTCAAATGCTGCAGTTAACATAAGTTGCTCAGTTAGAGTTTTAAGCCTGTTTTGAATAGCTACTCATGGTTTTCCATTGCAGGTATCTGCTGTGATTTCTACATCTTCTGTGAAATTTTTTGTAATAGATTCACTAAGCCATCACCTACTGCCAATATCTGCCCATTCTGTAAGACTAAATTTATTAAGGTCCAAGCAAGGCACCTGCAGGGTGTTTTTAAAGACATGAAGAGTAACAAGGTGTCCCTGTTCTAACTGGCTTAAGACCTGTTGCAATGACTGGCTGTGATTATGTACATGACTGTCATATGAAAAATACCCTGAAGGTTGGAGATGACTATGGACCATACAGAGTCACTAAATATATCTTTAATTTAATCTCTACTGGCTTCCTGATTATTGCTCTCTGGAGCATAGTGACAGTGACCTAACATATCTGCTTTTTCACTGAAAAAGCCTGACAGGAGAGATCAGGTGTCACTTTTGTGCATCCATTACTAAAGGCAAAGAAAAGTCTGCATTTTACCCCTAGAACTATTCTGCAGACACCATACGAGCAATTGTACGAACTCAGGCTTAATTGAAAAAGGTGGTAGTGTCCTAAAATTCAAAGGTAAAGAAGTGGTCTGTGGTAGTACCACCTACTATAATGAGGTTACTTACAGCTAAAATGTTCAGTAAGAATATTTCTCAAGTTGCCTGAAGTATTTTGAAAAATACCATTTGCTAAACTGACAAATCAAGGTGTAATTTAGTTTGAGTAAAAGTACTGCACTAGCAGAGAAAGAAACTTTGCTACTTACTGAAAGTTTAAAACAGCTCTCCAATTTTCTTAATGTTTTCATTGATTTGCATTATACTTTTGTGTTATTTTTGTAGGGAAAAATGCAATCATTAATATATTTAGAATGTTAGTAGTTTTTCTAAAGACTGCAACATTTATTTCCTTTAAGTGTACTAAAGAGTCTGTTTCAAACTTAGAGGTGAAAATTTATAAAAATGCAACACATGAGCAGCTGTTCAATTTTTCTTTTCATATTCTTTTTTTCTCCAGAAAAGAAATTAACTACTGGATTTAAAACTTTTTTAATTAATTGATCAATGCAGAAAAAAAGAGTGGTGTTTTTGGGTAAACTTTTAATTCTTCAGGTGTTGCAGGTAGTTTCTCCAGGACTTGGAATATTGGTTTATTTTGAAGTTTCATTTTAAAACTTCTTTTCAGATGTCTTTTCCCCTTTTTTTTTAAGCAGACTTGGACCATGGACTTCTGCAAGTATTACCCTGATACATGTGAATACTTCAACTGACATGAAACAATACTTGTACTTAATGTAAAGCACTTAATTCTTTTTAGAAAAGGGGTTCAAAGGATTCATGGTAGATTTAGATGTAAAAATTGGTGTCATTTCAAAGATAAATGCCACAGTAATTTCCAAAGCCAGCAGTAAAATTGTAGAAGTCCCTGCTGGTGCATATACAAAGTCACCATCACTGATTTGAAAATAAATGGAGTGGGAACTGAATGAGCACGAGATACATGTCACAACACACACAGGCATTTATTTGCACAAGTGAGTCATTTGTATTGTCAAATTCAGTAGGATTTATCCTAGTGGCCAATAGCAGTAAACAGTGCCTTAAAAGCACGTATCTTGATTTGTAACCGGAGTCACTTTATATCCAAACCACAGAATTTCCCTGAAGAAAGATCTCTAAACCTCAGGAGCCTTGTGATAGAAGTGGGATTACAAGCTAACTGTAAAATTGGATGATGTCACAAAAGCTAATATCCTTCCTAAAAAGGAAATATTTCTAGTGTGCATTTTTAAGTAAAAGGAGGCGGTGAAATGATGGATGAAATAAATTACGTTTTAATCATCCTGGATGTGTTTACAAATTGGATGTTTTCTTGATGGCATCCTGGCCTCTGGGTGTAAATCTGGTCAAGGTGATCAATCTTACTTCCTGTAGCTGGTGTGGATGGAGAAGAGGAGAATGTTGCTGCCATCCTTTGAAAAAATATTCAGGACCAAAAGTATTCACTGTCTGCTCAAGTGTTACTAATTTTCACACTAACCCGTTGTTATTTTTATAAATCTCTGCTGTTTGGTTGATCTGTTGAAAGTTTGTAAGGACCCATTGGCAGGGATGGAACCTAGGTTGTTACATGAGGATAAAGTAAGAAGGGACTGGCCTGTAGTACTGTACTGTATAGTATAGTACTTTAGAAAAACCCACCAAAAAAGGGTTAGAAGAGCGGATAAGTGGATTAGAATTAACTCAAAGTATATGTGTTTCCCCATGTCATAGAAGATTTGAAAGTGATACCATGATGTATATTAAATTTTGCTCAAGTAAAAACCAGTTTGTCCTAACATTGCTGTAATCTCTGAATGTTTACTAGCACTGCCCAGAATCTTTCCATCACTGGACATACTCACATAAAGACAACAGTAGTGCCCACATGCAAATACATATGATATCATTATCAATATTTGACAGTTGCACGGAATACCCATCAGTGGTCCCATAGAAGAAAAAAAAAAAAAAAGAAAAGAAAAAAATATCACTGAAATATTGCTTACCTTCTAGTGCCTGGCATCTGAGTGTCTTTAAAGGCGATGAGTTTATTAATGCTGGTAGTTTCTAAAATATGCGGATTCCTCAGCTTTATTTCTCTTTTGTGCTCTCATTTTGGCTGACCAAACAAATATGAAGCACACATAGATCTGTTCAGGTAGGTTTGAAATTGAGCAGAATGAGTCCTACCATTCAGAGGGAGAACTTTTGAGCTATGGTCTTTGGAGACACGTAATTCTTAGTCAACAAATTGTCCTCTCATTGGTGATTGATTTGCTGTGAAGCTTCTCACTAATCCTTTTTGTGATTCTTCTAATTAATTGATGAGGGAGATTAGTCTGAGTGTTTATGGACAAAGGGAAAAACCCAGGCTCAAGGGAATGTATTTCCACCCTTTTCTGTTAACCTTTCTTTTTTCCCTCTCCTTCATGTAATTACTACGTAGGAAGAAAATAATGCAAATATCGTCTAAAATGACTCATATCCTGGGTTTGCCAGGCACACCTCATTGTTGCCTTTTTTCTATCCACATCTAAATGTCATCTTAAGAATGACAAATTCTGAACCTACTGTCTAAGGAAGCAGAAGTGCAGAAGTGTTTTCATGTTAATGTGTCATTAGGTCCAGTTGCAACACCATCAAACAAAAATAAGCCCAATGGCTTTGGGAGTAGTCATGAGCTTTTCTTCTTGTTCCAAGGTCTTTGGACGCAGTTCTGTTATCACTCTAGAGTTGATACAAATAGTTTTGGGCACATAACTGCATTTCTGTAGGATTGCTACTCCATAGAGTGAGTATGTCAGCTTAATGGGTGTTCAATGACACTTGACCCCATATAAAAGTAGAATTGTGCAAATTGACCATACTTGATCTTGACTGCAGATCTTTCATATGAAATTGAAGTGTCAACAATTTTTTAATTAATTTGAACCAGCAAAATGACTTTATACTGGATCACTGCTTTGCTATATGTAGCTACAGTGTTTTTCATGTGGTACAAGAAACCCTAAAGGCAAATTTATTGCTTTACAAAACCACAATCTTAAATGAAACTGTTGCATATGTGTTTTTCAAAGAGAAAAGCTTCCGCTTACACAATAGGTAGTTTATCACAGTTCTTACAGTAAGTCTACCTCCACTGTCTTTGAACACTTTACAGACTTACTACAGTGGTTACAAAAAGGTTTTTTTTGCATCCTGTGAAGGCTTGATGTAATTTCCTGTATTTGTAACTCCTTTATAAGGTTTCTCATTTTGCAAGCTATAAATGAGATGTTTTGGGAAATAAATTAACAAAAGCTGTAGACTTAAATGTAACTAGACAAGGAGAATAAGCCATTTTAAAATATTTGCTTTCTATTAAAAAATAACTTTTAATGGGTTGCAGTATCTCTGAAAAGTAGATCTAATCTGCTTAAAGCTGAAGAGCATTTTCTGCTTAAGAAAAGCCTTTTCTATTTTTCAGCTCTTTGAAGAACTCTGAGCTACTGGTGTGCCTCATATGATTGCATGCATTCTGCATTTGTATTCCAAATGCAGAGTGATATGAGCAAGGTGTCCCCAGGAGCTGGTCTGTCTTCCCTAAAACTCACAACAGGAAAAAAATTTCTTACAGTAAAATTTGCTACTATTTTGGCCTTTACCTGGGGAGAAAAGTGCAGGCAGTGGCTTCAGTAGTATGATATTCAACTTCTTTTGCCATCAAAATTCCCTTTAGTGAAAGGTAGATTGAAAGTTTTGCTTAAAAATCACTGGTTATGGAGTGTGGCTTTGACCCCAGTGTTCCCAAGCACAGCAGACAATTTGGTGGCACCGTAACCAGATCAAGAGTGAATGAAGGAAGGGAGTTGAATGACATGGCTGGGTTGAGGTTGTTGAACCTGCCCAGGAGGCAGGAGGTGGGAAACAGAGAATTATTATACCAGCACTGAACAAGAAATCATTCTGACCATTCTGAAGTGTTTGGAAATTTTTCTTTTGGCAGAGACTCAAACCCTTATATTTTAAGCTGTTCTGAGTCTCTCTACAGCTTTTCCTGTCTAAGAGGGGGCTGAGTTGTTCATCCCTCTGAAACTGACTTAATAAATTAATATATTATTAAACATAGCTGTATATAAAAATATCACATTGTCATCTCATGTAAGGGACAAAACCAGATTTCTGACTGTAAATATTTCTGCTGCTCTTCAACTTAAGCCTTTATTATTTACATTTTCGGAAGAAAACTATACATCTAACCTCACAAGCAAAGGAAAATGGATGGATTTCTTCTTGGTGTTGCCAGGTGGAAAACATGTAGTCTCTGGACAAGAAAATATCTTCAAGAGTAGCAACTTGTAGCAACAGGTGAAATTATGACAGTTTAACTGCTTCATAGTAGGTGAGGAAATGATCAAGCAAAACTTGAGGCACCAGGTATTTCTCTGCAAAAATTAAGGTTCTAAATGGTATAGCAACAATAGGGAAATAACAGAGAAATTAGATATTGTTTCCTTTATTCACAGTCTTTATGTCTCTAGCATGTCAGTGCCCTCAGAGACGACCAAAAGGATGACCGTATCAGGAAAGAGTCATCCAATTTACTTGCCCTTTTTACTGTGAGATGATTTACTGTGAGATTTCTTCCAGTCTTGACACCTCTACTTATTTGATGACTATGGGGTTCAAATTGGATCTGGAAAGAGAGGCCTGGCAACTGACTGAGGTATGCAACAAACAGAAACGTACTGAATTTCCTAGGAAAGCTGAGCTGGAACCGGTGTGAATCAGAGTTACTCCCTATCAAGGTGTATGCAAGGAGCAAAAATGCTGCCAAAGGAAGTGGCACAAAGCCAGAGAGGCATGGATCTGCTTTGCATACTAAACATTTGCCTTCTCCCCTCGAGGTAATGAATTGAAATTAAATTTCTACCCCTTTATACTTCATTTACTCAGCAGCGCCTGAGAAAATGTTATCTCTAGTGATTTAGGGTTGTGAAATATACTAGTTAACATGCATTAACACAGGTGGTTACTCTGATATTGTCACTGCCCTTAAGTGTTTGCCTTAAACCCCTGCTACATTCAAGTGGAAGCCTATCACTTTTTACGGGTGTTAATCATCCCTTAGTCAGATGTGGGTGCGGGTGAGCTGCTTTCAGGAGGTACCACTCTCACTGAAGGAGGTGTTGCCTCACAAGTGTGTGCCAATGGTGCCAGTGCTAGAGCTGAAAGGAGCAGTTTAAGACAAGGCTTAAACCCGAGCCCTGTCTGGATTAAGAACTCTTTGCTTTAACGGAGGATTGGAATTTGGGTATTAATTATTCAGTGAGGGATGATGTCTTTTGGCAATTAGGGTGTAAATAGAGTTGCATTATCCTTACAAGGGCTGACATGTAGTTGGGATCTATTTCCAGGGGAGGAAATAGATCTTTTGGGTTTGGTGTCTTTGTGAACCTTTTTACTTCTAATCTCAGATAGTGGATTACATGGCCATGACTTGCAGAGAAGTTTTCACTCATGGACTGCTGTATGGAGGATATTTGTATGTAGTCAGTAAGGATGACTGACTCCTCATAAGAAATTTCTTGGTAAGTATCTGATTTGCCTTCTGGAAGAAGCTGTCTGTGCCCATTCTCGGTTGGATTAGTGGGACAATTACATTTCTACCTTTTCAAGAATAAGCGTAAATCATAGAATCAGAGAATCATAAATCCCCTCCAGGGATGGGGCAGTCACAGCTTCCCTGGGCAACCTGTTCCAGTGTCTCACCACCCTCACAGTAAAGAAGTTCTTCTGAATATCTAGCCTAAATTTCCCCTCTTTCAGTTTAAAACCATTACCCCTTGTCCTATCACTCCATTCCCTGGTAATGAGTCCCTCTCCATCTCTTCTGTAGGCCCCCTTCAGGTACAGAAAGGTTGTTATAAGGTCTTCCTGGAGCCTTCTCTCCCCCAGGCTGAACAACCCCAATTCTCTCAGCCTGTCTTTATAGGAGAGCTGCTCCAGCCCTCTCATCATCTTCATGGCCCTCTGCTGGACCCATTTTAATGGACCCATTTAAGGCCCATGTTCTTCTTATGGAGAATAGAGCAGAACAGAGGGGCAGAATCACCTCCTGTGACCTGGTGGCCACACTTCCGATGCATCCCAGGATGTGGTTGGCTTTCTGGGCTGAGTGCACATTGCCGGCTCATGTTAAACTTCTCATCTGCCAACACGCCCAATTCCTTCTCCTCATGACTGCTCTCAATCCATTCTCCACTCAACCTGTATCTGTGCTTGAGATTGCATGTGACTTACATGCAGGTCCTTGCACTTGGGCTTCTTGAACTTCATGATGTTCACATGAGCCCACCCCTCAAGCCTGTCCAGGTTCCTCTGGATGGCATCCCTTACTTTTCAATAAGTTTGAATATTTTGGTGGGATATTTTTTTGTCAGGATATTTTTTTGTCTTCTTTCATTCTACAAATGATTTCTTTTTTTCTCATTTTAAAAGAGCTTGTATTTATTATTACAGGTGTTATAGCACTGATTTTACTTTTGGATCGTGCTCTCTTTGGCCTCATCAATAAAGAGACCATTTGGGACACTGCCGTTTCAGCAGCAATGCTCCAGTCCCAGCAAAATCACAGTCCTGAAATGTTATTTCAAAAAGGCATGTGAGATCTGGGAAGGTAGAACCAGCAGAAACATCATCAGCAAGATGAGTGCTCAACACTGAATAGAATGATCCTCAGAGCTTGGCATCACCACTGCTATGCTTGGTGTGGGAAGAACTGGATTTGACAAGTTCAGCTGTAGACCATGTCCTTTTAAAACATTAAGGCTTTGGGGAATTTGCTACTGAAATGTACAGAGGCCACAGAACAATCAGACAGTTGTGTGAACAGCAGAAATTAGCAATCCTGTCTTCCTGTGAGTTTACATATCAAGGCTGAGTCTTTTAAGGGTTAATTTCCAGCCTTGAAGGGCCTAAGTAGATGATTATTATTTTTTTCTCTTGTCCTTGGCTGCCTATTATGAAAATTGTGGGAACACAGTAATTCTGAGGCCTCTGTTCTTCTGTCCCACTTGGTTTAATTTGGCTCACTGATTCAAATGTAGTTTGTTGGGGAAGTCAGATCTGTTCAGCCCTTTGACCCTCTTCCAGTATTCACCTTCCTTATGTTTTCTTCGGTGCTCTAGTTTTGTGACAGACTGCTCTGAAAACTGGTGCAATGCTTTTAATCTCTATTTGCATCCATCCTTCCTGCTCAGAAAATGAAAGGGATGGTTTTCCCTCATCATGAAGGATTATAACATCATCATCCATGTTGATGAACCTTATTTGAGCTCTTTGAAAATGAAAATCAAAGGGAATATTTGTAAATTTTTGTCCAGTAATATTTCTTAAAAGGCTGCATTAACACTACACGTTAGGATGAGATTCCAGAATATGGTTTCTTGGTAATAAATCGGGTTTAAAGCTTTTCAACAGATTACTATCCTCAGTAACATGTGGGGAGTGTGCTCTCTATGCTAATGAGTGAAATGAATTGGGTTGCAGCTAGCCTTCTAAACTGTGGAACTGCAACTGTGGCAACTCATCTGTTCTTGATGAATGAATTGTCCTCCATCACAGAGGGATTCTTTGGTGGTAAAGTGTGCTTTCTAAACCATAAGATAACTCTGTTACCATTTTTTGTTTGTTTGTTTTCCTCTTGCTCTGATTCAAGGCTAGTGTATGAATTTTTTAGTCCCTTTAATTTCTGGGACAGTTACAATATTCTGACCTTCTTTGGAAAAATACTTTAATTATTTATGTTATTTTCCATGTATAGTTACTTAATATATAAAATAAAAAATTACATCTGTAGGTGCTTTACAGGCTGCTATCTAGACTGCCAAAAGCAGCAGAAAACCTCACAAATCTAACAATTGTACAGTAATAACATAAAATCTTACAAATATGGGATCTCATAAACTCTTTACTCCCTTCCTTTTGGCCTTCTATCAGTGCTAGACATAATGAAATATGGTTATTATGTAAATTATAGTCTTTGAAGCACTTAATTATAACTTAAGGATGGGAGTAAGGTAATGGGTTATGTAAAGGTATGCAAGCTGGTCATCTTATACTAAATAAGTAGTTGTTAGAAATAAGTAATTTCCACTTACTTTCACAATTCCTCCTCCATTTCTTCTAACTCTTTTCCCTTAAATATTTTCAGTGCAAACAGCATGACAGCAGAAAAAAAGAAAGGTAAACAGAAAATCACTGTCATGAAAAGAAAACAGACATATTTCATAGAATCATAGAATCATCTAGGTTGGGAGAGACCTGAAAGATCATCTAGTCCAACCATCAATCTAACTCTGACAAAAATATAAATAAGAAATAAAGATCACTAAACCATTTTCCTGAGGACCATGTCAACTTGTCTATTGAACACCTCCAGGGATGGTGCCTCAACCACTTCCCTGGGCAGCCCATTCCAATGCTTCATAACTCTTTCAGTGAAGAAATGTTTCCTAATATCCAGTCTAAACCTCCCCTGGCGCAACTTGAAGCCATTACCCCTTGTTCTATCATCTGTGACCTGGGAGAAGAGATTGACTCCCACCTCTCTGCAGCCTCCTTTCAGGTAGTTGTAAGCAAGAAGGTGTCCCCTCAGTCTCCTCTTCCCCAGACTGAACAACCCCAGCTCCCTCAGCCTCTCCTCATAAGGCTTGTGCTCCAGACCCCTTACCAGCTTAGTTGCCCTTCTGTGGACCCACTCCAGTCATCAATGTCTTTCTTGGGGTAAGGGGCCCAAAACTGGACACAGTACTCAAGGTGGGGCCTCACCCGTGCCCAGTACAGGAGCACGATCACCTCTTGGGTCCTACTCACCACACTGTTCTTGATACAGGCCATGATGCTGTTGGCCTTTTTGGCCACCTGGGCACACTGGTGGCTCATGTTGAGCCGACAGTCAACCAACACTCCCAGGTCTTTTTCTGCCAGGCAGCTCTCCAGCCACTCTTCCCCAAGCCTGTAGCACTGCCTGGGGTTGCTGTGTCCCAAGTGTAGGACCCAGCACTTGGCCTTATTGAACGTTATTCTGTTCGTCTCAGTCCATCAATCCTGCCTGTCCAGAAATTTGGCAATGGATGTCACAACTCCTGTATCAGAATTACACCTGTGTAATTCTCACCTCCTCTGAGAAATCCATAGTAGAAAGTGTCATGGCTAAGTTTCCCTGCTGGAAAACAGCAGCTCTGTTTTATTGCAGAAACAGTTCTGGGGCATATGAGGTTTCTGTAGGTGCTATTGTCCTTGGGTTTGTTTTTTGGGGGGGGGCAGGATTTGGGAGATTGACACTTGATATAGTGGAACACCACAGCTCCTTTTCATTCTTTATGTGTTGACTGGTTTCCCTATGTGGCTTTTGAGTGAAGGGTTTACAATGTTCAGAGGGTCTTCCTTGTCCCCTATGGGGACAAGCCTAAGACAGAAGTTTCAAAACTGTATTCAGGGAGGGCCAGGCAGGGAGCAGGATACCTCTCTAGGGAGCAGACAGCAAGATGGATCTGCCATGTGACTTGGGATGGCGAAGATTTAACTACCTTTCTGAGCTGCATGCAAAAGTTGTGCTTGGGAATTCCTGAAGACAGCAATTACATTGCAACAGTTTTGACTCAAGGGCATCTGTGTCAAAATCATTAATCAGATAAAACACTCATATGAGTAGAGACTGCAGGATGAAGCACCGGATGTAACATAACTGTATCTTCTGACAACTGGAAAAAAGTATTCAAGTTTTAACATTGGATGGGTGTTGTCATTTTTTTGACGGCAGCAGAGTGCTGGAATTTGCATTAATTGTAAAAAATGCAATGACTGTACTGTTTTAACAGTTGGCATAGGGAAAACCTCATTGAGAACAAATGAGTCATAAAAAGAACTCGGTTTACACACAGCAATTAGTTTCTTTGTCCTGGTGTAAGATCTGTTAGATGCTGGCACTGGGCCACCATGATAAAGGAGATCAAGATACCTATTCAGAAAAACTGCCTACTTCTCCTTTTTTCTATATAAAATAGAAATTCTACATCTCCTTAAAATGCAGAGTTTGGAGATTCCATAGCAGGTTATGTTAGTTACACAACAATAATGAATAAAATAGCAGAAGCTCAACGTAGTATATGTGCAGGATCATGGGTATGTGGTGATATGTGTGTGGTTTTGTAAATCCTAACATATTAGCAAGTTTTGCAGTCTGTGATTATCCCTTCTGGCAGCAATTTCACTGGCTTCTGTGAAATGTCTATATGTGTGAGGAGTTAAAAAAACTTGCAGAACTGCATTGATAAATTAAAGTTTGCAATGCCAAGGCAGTAAACCATTAAAAATTGACTTCAACTTAAAGTTTGTTCTGTGTCCTCACAGTTTAATTTAGTTATATACAGTATATATACAGTTTACATATGGTATAAAAGATTTACAGATGTTCAAACCTTTGAAAAGTACAATGTTGAAAAGATACAATGTCAAAGTTTTGTAGGTTGCTGTTTTTCAGATTGGTTGTTTTCATTTGAGTTGTAGTTGTGCTTTTAAACATAAACTTTACTTATTAATGGATATCTTTGGCATTGCCTTTGTAGCTATATTCCCTTGTCTGATTATTTTGAGTGGAACTAGGGTGCTCTTTTGGGAAAGAGAAAATGAAGAGGAAAGTCTATGAAAAAGCTGTGTAGTTTTCCGTTTATGACTATAATACTAATATATATTTCTCATATATTGAAATGCAAATACTTTAGAGCTCCTGTTCATTGTTGGCAAGTGAAAGCTAAATACACATTAGCATTAAAATAATAAGAACTTATGTGACTGATACAATCAATCACTTATATGACTGATGCAATTTTCTGTCAAAGGTGACATCCAAAATAAAACAAATAGTATAAATCAACTCGGATTTAAATTGTAAATATCTGTCTTAATTTTATACATTATGCTTAGTGCTAATAGCAATATGTGTGTGTGTGTGCTCTAAAATACACTTTTACCCATATAGAGTACCTTTATGTTTCCCTTATACTTCTTTGTTGAGATCAAAAGAAATAACATGCTGCACTTAGTCATTTCTTTCGAAAGCAAAATCCCACCACTGCACTTTGATTGATATTTGTGACCTATCTTAGCAAACTGGGGAGAGACAGGTGAGGAAGGCCTGGGAGTATTTGCTGGACTAGAACATTGTCCATGCTGGGTCACTGGTTAATGTATGATCCAAGCTGGCAGTCACTATAGAAGCATCTGGTAGCTAACCCTAATCTAGATGAAATCAGATTTACTCTTCTCAGATCCTCCCAGCCAAAGGAAGAACCGTATTATGGACTAACTGGGATTGCTGTAGCAATCTGAGACTTTAGGGCCTCCTGGCAACTATTTATCCAAAGCAGGTCTTGCTACCAACACCCTTGCAGGGCAGAAGCAGGACATCACAGAGGACCGACCAGCTCAGAAAAAAGCAGAGTTTTCAGGATGGGGCACAGACTTAGTGTTTGGTTGGAAGATAGCAGATATGTAGTAGTATCCTGTGTCCTGCCCCAGCCTTGACTCACTGTGCTTTGGGGTTTAAAATGGTCTCTGCTGCTGTTTAAATGGGCATTGGTTTGGTTTCTGTTTGTAATTGTTACTTTTTTCATTTTCTTTTTTTTTTTTTCTGACAAAGACTCCCTGCATAGGAGGGTTGAATAAAGAAATAAATGGCGTAGTAGTTTTCTTCTAGGGTGTGTGTTTTTTAGTGTGTGACTAAAATGTGTGCAGCAAAGCCCTTGAGTGTGTCCGTAACTCTGAATATTGCTGCGGTGGCAAATTAGGCTGCTCATTTCCCTTGTAATGCACATATTTAAGTAATTTGTTGGACCAGGGCCTGATTTTAGAATCATTTTCAGTTCTTTCAGCTCTCAGCCTACTAACGTTGATAACGCTGTGTATGAAAAATATCTCTCCTCTGATTGTTAAATGAGCCACACCACAGGCACAAACTTTTTGAAGTAAGTAGTCAGCACTGTTTTCTAGATGGCAGTCCATATCTTGTCTTACGTCTTACACATGTTGCCTTTTCCACTCAAAGTAGAAATAAAATGTTATTTCTTCACATGAATATAGAAATACCTTCCTAATCCCTGACTACATATTTATACTGTAGCAGCCTTAGACCTATATCAGTGATTTCTCTCTCTTTTTTTATTAATCGTTTTTTTATGAGCATTTCTGTTCCTGAGTTTGAATTTCCTCCCACTTTTATTAGAAATAGTTCTTCCTAATTATTAACAGTAATACAACTACTTCTAGTTAATTCTTTACTTTCTGTTTGTCTCAGCCTGGATATTTAGCTACCTAGACATACAATTGAAATTTTTATCTACAGTTTTTAGATTATCGACTTCATATGAACTTTTTGACTTTTTATGAATTTATTGTAACATTTGCACTATAAATGCTCTGAGAGAATACCTGCTTTTCAAGCAGATTCTGCTTTAAACCACAAACAGATTTTTTTTCTTGTTTTAGGCATTGTGAAATCCATGTGTGTTAGCTGTTGGTTTTATACAAAGTCTTCACAGATCTTCCTGGTTCAAGCATCACAGAAACTGAGCATTTTGACATATATATATTTTTATTTTTACCTAAAAGGAAAAGGAAAAAACCAATAAGATAATAAAAAATATTTTTAATAGATTAGAAGAGAGAAATTTCTACTGAAAAGTTTGTGAAATACATATTAAAAGGATAAATTGGTAGAATTTGTGAACATGATTCATGTGAGGTATAAATATGCTTGTACGATGAAAACCAATATATGCCAGCATATTCATGCTCTAAATTTTGGGCACATGTATGAAATTATGTCCTCACCAAATTCAAGGATAAAACTGCTGCTGGCTTCAATGGGCTTGTGGCTTCATCAGCAGAGAATCATAGAATTGTTTAGTTGAAAAAGTCCTTTAAGATCGTCTAGTCCAACCATTAATCTGACACTGACAAATCCACCACTAAACCATGTCCCTCAGGAACCATTTTATAGGAATTACTGAGTGAAAAATTACCTGTTTGTCACAGAAAACCCCTCCGCTTTAAGCATATGATGAATCTCACTGAAACTGATGTAAAACAATCTTAATAGTATCTCCTTTATGTTTAAACTTAGGCCCCCAAATGAAGATTTAATCTGTGTGTTGTGCAGTATGCTTCCAAAAATTATAGGTAAGATTGGATTTACTTGTGATTTTGTTGTTTGATGCTACTTATCCATAGCTAATAGTGGCAATAAAACCATCTTGTGATTGTTCTCCTCCCATAAAAATAGGTACCCAGCACCTGGTGCCAAGTCAGATACCCATTGCTTGAGAGCAGTTTGTATCTACAGTGCTATGCTAAGACTTAAAAAATAGAAACAAGTCAGTGCAACACCCAAAGTGAGCTGCTTGTGCTATGCACACTATTGCCTCTTACTGAAGATTTGCTGATTTGAAGAACATTTGTGCTCTTTATTAAATTATGGGCAAAATTTTTATTTTTTTTCCATACAAGCAGCCTGCAAGCAGAATAGGCACCATCCTGTTGTGATGCTGTTTTTCCTCACTGACTCAAAGACTTATGTGGTAAACTGCTGTTGTGCAAATTGCAAAAGGAGGGAGAGAGTCAGACCCTGAGGTAACAATATTCATGCGGACTACAGAATTCAGCATTTTCTTTGAAGTTTGTACTTGTGCAGAGCAGACCTACTTAATGTTACCCTGCTTGTTGAAGGCATATGTGGAAGTGCAAATATTGCATAAATGAAATGCTGGACCCTGCTCAGGCTTGTATTTTACTCATAGTTAGTATTCCAGGACTGGAGTTTACTATTTGCTTTTCTTGAATATTTGTGCCAAGAAAATACAACAGCGTATAAGTGAATGTACAATTAAAAGACTTCTTCAATTCAAATGGATTGAAGTGCTTGCTTTCAGTGAGCTCTATATCTATTCTTCTTGTTCTTCAGCAGAATTATTTCTTCTTTTATACAAAGTGATTTTTTTTGACTGGACAGAAATTTTTTCGATGCTGTTTTCTTAGCATATTCTTGACAAGTTAATGTACTAGTGGCATTCCTTAACATAATAAAGATCTGTTCCCAAATGTCACCTAATAGGTTTAAGAAAAGGCATGGATATCTGCATTTGACTTCAATTGTCTAGTCCTCTTCAGCCATTTTATTTCGGTCATAACAGGATTAATAGATTTCCATGAGGTAAATGAGAGTATGAAGGATCTTCAAGGGCTGTTAATGTGTAATTGTGTGTTAATGTGTGTTAATGTGTTCTTTTTTTTTTTCTGTGCTTATTCTTCAAGAAGCAATGTAGATGTTCTTCCTTTTTGTATGGTTGCATTTAACAGAAAATTATTATCTCTAAATGCGTTGTAGTCATATGATAATCCAGACTGTTGAGCAACTGTACTATTTTCTGCACTTTGGAAAGACATGGTTGCAGAGGTTGTTGTAACTCCTCCAAATCAGCAATAATTCATTTTAGAAATCTCATCAAACAACTGAGGGATGGTGCCAGTTCCAAGAACATGATGGCTGACCAATGTTCTTTGCAGGGAAGCCTCACGGGTGTGTTGTCCTTCCAATGGGAACCCACCAGGAATCCTCTGCTCAGGAGTGGGTTCTTGATGATACTAAACAGGGCAAATCACAGCAGTGATGGTTTGTTGCGTGTCTCACTCTGAACCCCAAATTTCCTGGACATGGAAAGATGATATTTCCACATAATGAGATATTGATGGAAAGCAAGAGCATTGAAAGTGCATTCTAAGATGCAGGGGCTCCAATTCCTTTCGCTGTCCTCCTGCTGTTGCAGTGCAGTTTCATGGGGGGGCTGTGCCACAGCTGTCACACACCATGATAATTTTGGAAGACTGATACATGCTCAGGCAAAGAGCTTGCTTTGCAGTCTCTTGTATTTCAACATATGGCCGATTGCAATCTATCCTTTAACAGGGTCCAGTGTTCTTCTGCTCTAACCAAACTATAGGTGGTCATAAAAAGCCAATGGCTTTTCCTTTTGATTACAAGATCATCATCCAGTTCATTCTCATCTGTTAGTTAGAAGACAGGAAAGGAAAGTGCTTATACTAACATATATGTACAGAGAGAAAGAATATATATGCACTACTACGTATATATTGAGAGAGTATAAGGTTATAAAACATCAGGGCTTTGTTTTTGTGTAATGACTTGTGGTGGCATCTTTCTCTGCCTTTCTTTTAAGAACACTAGTGGTCAGGCCTAGAATACATTGTACCAATAACTCCAGGAGGATTTTTCCATTTTTCCTGGATAAGTTTTATATATTGATTTGCTGGAAACTCAGTTTTTTTGAGTTGTCTTTGGGGTCCTCACTGAAGCTTTGAAGTAGGTGCTGTCTAAGATGCTATCTATGGACATCGGTGAGGGATACAAATTTCCAGAGGATGACTTAGACCTGCAGGTTACAAAATCTGAAATTTTTGTTGTTTCAACAATGGCTTTATGTCCCTGCTCTGCTACCCACAGGTCTCCTAAGCCTTTCTTCTTTTCCATGTCACACAAAGTCTTCTTTCCAGATTGTATCCCTGCACCGGAGTCCTTGATCTTCCCCTCCCTTTCCCTGAGGAGAAAATCTTCCTTGTCTCTGACTCACTGCCACGTTTAGCCCCCTCATGCCGTTGAGTGTTTGTCCCACAGATCCAAGGTTGTTTCCTCACTCCACCTCTTAATTTGTGACTGTACCCAGTATATTCCTTGCATTCAACTTCTCTTTCAGAGATCTTCCAACACCACTTTGAAGATTACCCATCATTAAAAGTCATAATTAACATAAAAGATAAAATATGCAGGAGTAGGAGGCAAAGCACATACTCCTAAGTGCTGTTTCATACTGACTATATATCTCAGTTTTCAGGTTTCTCCTGCAAGTCCAAGCAAGCAACTCAGTAAGCTCAAAGTATTTAATACAATGTATGGTGTTCTGTGCCTTGGTTTGCATTATTCGACAACCAGTTTTCAGGTTCGTTTCTGTGAATCTTTCAGTAGTGCCAAGTTCTCTCCAAAACTCACTACACTTCAGTAGAAGTATTTTTGGGTATGTGTCTATGCATGTATGAATATATATATATAAATATTATATACCCATGCACACGTATTTATCCTTCCAATATGTTAAGATTTTTAGTATTTCCTTGTCTAAGCTAATTGGTGCAGATATTCATGGCACTCAGAAGGTAAACTGAGCAGTAGAATGCAGTTTCGAAGTGATTACGATAAACATCAAAGAGTTTATGTGGTGACTAATATTTTAAAATGAGGAGTTATCAATTAATTGGGATATCTGATGAGAAATGAGCAAAACTGGCTGACTGTAGCCATGATTTCTTATTTACAGGCTCCTGTGTGTTGAAAAAAAAAAACACAAAACAAAACAAAACACACAAAAAAGCAGCTGCAAACTAGAATACAGCTTTCATGAGAAAGCTGCTCCTTTGCTTTTCCAGATAATCTTTCTGAGTTATTATTTGTATAAAACCTTCAATACTAGGAGCAAGCTCCTTTGTTTCCCTTCTGAAAGACACAATTCAGTACTTGCTTGTAGTGGAGTGTGGGGCTTTGGGAATTATTGCCGGGGCCGTACCTGTTGGTAGGGTGGGGGCAGGCAATAGAAAGTCTTTCTGTGAACAAAACTTGGGCTTAAGGGAGCATTCTGGTTTACTGGCGATCTTCCTGAAACGTCCTACCTATTTGAGGTTTTTGCTGTACCTTCACGATACCATATGGCATTGTGCAGCTTCTGACACATCTTTTAAGGTGTTTGTAAGATGTTAATGTGGGTTTGCAAGGAAGACCTGAAGACAGCCAGGCAGAACTGCCCACCTTGTTGCCTTTTATTTTATTGCTCACTCATGCTGTTTTGGGCTTTTTACAGAAATAAGACTCATCCCAGCCTTTGCGTAGCATTGCTTCACTTTTAGGAAAGATTATGTTGAAGCATCTTTGTCCTTTTTGTTTTATATCTTTCACATCCCTGCCCTGAACATTGCACTTGCATAACTCAGTGCAAGTTAAGTGGATTCAGCTCTTTTTGTATATCTCCTTGCAATCTAAGGAAGAGACTTGTTTTAAAAGAATCAGTCTATTAGTTTTGCATTCATGAACAGTGAACTTATCTTACCTGCAGGCACAAAGTGCAGCTTGCTTTCTTACTGTGGTTGGTCTCTGACTTATAATATTTATGTGCCATATTTTGGTGCTACCTGATAACAACCTCCAGTGTGAATTGAAGTAACCATGGGCTGGTGAATTCAGCACCCACTGACTGTGGCCCCAGGGGACCACCTCAGAAGCCAAAGACTAGTTGGACCCTGTGGATGTCCCAAACCACATTCCCTTTCACTGGCCCTGCCCCTTACACAAAAGCCTGGGAGGGAATGTTTAAACATTGACTCCGGGGGATTTCCTTACGCCAAAGGCATTATTTGATGAGCAGCTGAGTTAGGTTTTGAACTGTATAATACCACTGGAATTGGTGCAAAGCAGGTGGAACAGACCCAAGATCAGCCCACAGACTTTAATTGCATGATGACTCAGATAATGCTTCTTAGAGTTAGGCTTTTTTTCCCTCTCCCCCCTCCATCTCCTTGAAAAAATTTGTGCTTTGTGTTTTCATTTAGATACCAAACACAAATTGCCTGGACTCGGCCATTTCAATCAAACTCCACTTAATCCCATTTAGATTTTTTTTTTAAATTTTATTTTTTGCTGAGCAAGTATCTAAAGATGTATTGACTGTGAGATGGGGTGGACAGGTACTGATGAAATAAAATTACTTGAGCCTGGCTTCTCTCTTAGAAAATTTTGAACCTCATAGTGTCACTTGCAATGACACAAAAGTTATATCTGTGGTTTTGTCCTTCAGGAGACAGACTTACCTCCTCCCTGAAACATTTTCTAATCAGAGCATCAGGAGCACAGCTGGTTAATGAGCTAAATAGCACTTGATTTCTCACCAAAATTAAACATAAAGATCTGTTTTATTAATGAACCTTGAAAACCAATAATGGTTTGTATCACTCAAGATGTTTTTAAAGCACTGAAAGTATTCATATAGTTTTTCAATACTTGCACATAAAATTTTTAGTTGCAAACTTTTAAACCAAATGTTTTGCGAAGCTGAGTGAAATTTGTGTGAACGGATGACAGTCCTCAAGCTTGCCCTTTTCCTAGCAAATACTTATTTTCAATGAACTGCCTTTTTCTGATGAAACAAAACGTTATCTGGTTGGTCCCTTCCTGATCAACCTGACTTACAAATATATCCAAGTTGTATATTTTTGTAGCCATTCTTTATTTATCTACAACTCCATATTCCCCTTCTTGCAGTCAATTGCCATCTAGCTATTGCATACATATTGTGACACCTCTCCCCTTGAGGTATCATTACACCATCCCCTCCCATAACATCTTATAGTCTGCTGATTATTGTACCTGGATTTCTATGGCCCTCTCCCTCTTTTGTAAAAGTGCTGGTTTTTCAACTTAAACTCCAACAGGGTTCTCGCTTCCCACTGGACGGCTTTTCCTTGCATGGCTGGTCTAGGTAACAAAATCAAGAAAAGACACTGCTTTTCCTATGTCCTATGGAGGTAATTGAGTAAAATCTCACCTTTTTTCCCATGTCTGCATGCTGCTAATGACCTTCTTGTCTCTTACACACCCTTCTGCAGGACTGTCAGCTCTCCTGCTTGGTGACACCATGAGCAAGCTCATTTGAGGATTTACTCATTATATGTTGCATGCCAGGAATTTTCATGGAAATGAGTCACCAGAAAACCTTGCAGTTACTGGATCCATGTCTTGTCAGCAATGAGTACATGGCCTGGGACAGAAGGAGAAGGCTTGAAGCACATCCAGGTCTTTAGATTTAGATTTCAGATTGGTAATTGTGCCGGTTCTCTCATCTTGGACAAACTGATTTATCTGTTCCTAGTAATTACAGTTGAAAGGGCGTAGTTTCTTCTTTTTTATGCATTTTCTGTCTTTTGAGACTGTGAGAGGACACAAACAATTTCACCGGAGCAGCTGATGTGTTACATATTGCCAGTCAATAGCTTCCCACTTAATTGTATATCAGTGGTAGAAAGGTAATGGGTTCATTAACTTTATGCCATTGAAAAATGAGTCACTTCAAGAACACTTTGTCTCTAGCTAGCATTTAGTTATCAGTGGAGTTGTACTGGCATGAGGTAGGAAAAGCAGAGTGGTCTCTGCACCAAGAGATTTGCTCTCTGCATAAGTAACTGATCTAACCCTGAGAGCAGCCCTGGATTATCCTTGAGGAAACAGCCCATACATATTCACCAGGTCCAAATCAGGATTTGTGCTTCTCTTTCAAAGCTACACATGGCTGATTTGGGCACTTATGTCTCAGAAAGAGTAGATTGGGGAGTCTTGGTGACATAAGGAATTCCTATGACTATGACCCTATGAAGCACCTAATGTAACTGACCTCTGTGCACTGGCTTGTCTCTTTACACCAGATGTGGCTTCAGGTATTTGGGAGCACCTCCAGAATGATGGATACATGACATAGTGTTCCTGGGCTGGACCATGAGTCTTTTGGAGTGGAATCTATCCCATCTGTGGGTTTGTGTGTATATACATACATACATATATATTTATATATATAAAATATGTACTTCTTTTTAAACAACAGATAATCAGGGAGGCAATGTTTCCAGTGCCCTTGGATGTAAGGAGACTTTTAGTTAGGTCAGAAGTCACACTCCTGAAAATTCCACCATATGTGAAATTTCCTCCTTGCTTACTTCCCTGGCTACTAATGGCTGCTAATCAGATGAGGGGAATATAAATTAATATAAAGCATATTTAGACTTGGCTCCCTGTTATCATTAGGTAATTGCTGGCTCTTATGGCAAAAGAAGGGAAACAGTAAATATGATGCAGCAGAGACTGCAATTTTAAGGGAAATTCAAAGAGAAGACCCAATGGAATAGATGCCTCTTTTTCCTTGCCAGTGAAATTACAGCATTTTTTCTTCTCATTAATGCAAACCTTTTAAGGGGAGAGAAAGAAATCATCGTGGTACTAAGGACTGAAAAGACCATAAGAGAGAAAATTCATAAATTAGATGAAATGGTGATCCAAATGCAGACTTCCTGCCACCAGCCATATTTGCATCTGTATAAGCAAATGGATATGATGGTATGTAAATTAGGAGACAGAAAGCACAAAAAATGGCTAAGCTAGCTCTAAAGTATCCAGCAAAAAAATGTATATTACTCGCTTTTGTAGAAATACCTGGAAACCTCAGTTGGTTCACCCAGGATTTATGCACATATTGCATAAAGAAGCACAGAGAAGACATAACAGTCAAAAAGAGAGGGGGGAGAAGATGTGCAAGGACTTGATATAGCACAAATAAAACCCAACTCTTCTGACAGGGGTATCTGTAGAGGACCTCATGGCTGTGCAGTGGCTTTGGCTTCACAACCAGTTCCAGTGTTTGGCAGTAGAATTTGCTCAAAGCAGAGTGAAACCTGGGGCTTTCAAAATCCACCTACACACCATCATTCTGATGAGGAATAATCTAGCTGTAGTTGAAACAGGGTGTGGTTACACAAACTTCCTCGCTGATGTGGGATGTTGACAGGCAGCAGAGCACCCAGTTGGCAGTGACGCGTGAGGGGTTCCTGAGGAATGGGTGGGCTGGCCAGAGTATACAGAGTACAGGGGATCAGGGAGGCTTTTCTCAAGTCATGGGCTGCTGAGAGACTGAAACATGGGAAAAATGTTCCCCAATAGTCACCTGCATGGTGGCAACACATTGTGGCACCCCATAAGTTCTCTGCACTCTGCACTCAGTCTCTCTGGACTTCCAGTCCTCAGGGGCGCTGTACCAAAACGTCCTTCTGCAGAGCTTCTTCCACCAACATCCTACAGCTGGGCACTGAAAATGGTTTAAAGTTCACTTGCACCCCAGGGAAAGTCTTTGTGTAATGCTGAGGACACAGCTAGGGCTTTACGGCCATCCATGCATTCATCTCAGCTGAAACCAGTGGGAGATGCAAAGGTGGAGGAGATGAGAAACAAATGTTAGGTAACCGCCTGGACAAAGGTTCATGATGTCCTCTTGGAAGAATCTGATTTTCTTCATGTGAACTTCTGCCCTCTGCACAATGCTTTTTGCTGCCTCCTTATATTCATCTGTTGTAATGTTTTTGGAGAACTGTCACAACTTAGTTTATGCTCTGTTTCTGTGTGATTGCTGTCTGTGGTAATATGTTTCTGTGATAAGGACATGTAGCTTCTCAGTGTTCAGTGCTGCCTTCCCCTTAAAATCTATTAGCAGCTGGAGCAAATCCTAGTTCATATAATTCACCTTCTCAGCAGGTCAGAAATTATTTTAGTTTCTTTTTTATAGAATTGTGTATAGAATACTGTTTAGAATTAAGTACCCTGTAATCCTAATTTTTGTGTGTGTGTCCCTCTTAAAGGGATTTGCTCATTCAAGGAAAAATAATAATACATCAATTGCAGCTATCAGTTGGTTTGGGTGTCTTAAGAGAGCATTGAATGTTCCAAAGTCAATGAATAGCCACTTCACTGCCAGGAATCTGATTTTTCTAAGGAATGCAAATTTCCTCCCAGTTTGAGAGTAGCATTTGAATATCCACATTGTACACAGGAGTGGACAAATAAAAAAACTCAGCTCCACAAGCCTTTGGTTTTAAAGGAAAGTTCATTATTAGAGTGGTGCAACTCTGGCCCTTACATTTAGTGTGAAGTAATTAAATAACTTGCAATATGAGGGCTATTTACTTTTATGAGCACTTTTACCCTCTGCCTGTAATGTGTACCAGAAAGATACACATCTAAACATCTTTAAGTATTTCTCATATTCTGAATTAATTAAAGCAACTTTAAATACCCGATAGAAGATAAAGCATAAACACACATTACAGTATACATAGAGGGGCAAATAAACATCTAATTCAGACCATATTTCCAATTGCTTTTGCATTTATAAGTGCCACAGTCATCATCATTTAGACTGTATTTACAGAGCACATGAAGTGCAAGAAATTTGCCTAGGGAAATTTAACTGGGCTTATACTTTTGCTGTACTTGTGCAAGTTAGAAATGGTGTTTTGGCTTTGATTTGTATTTCCTGTTGTTTGTCAGTTTGTGAAAAGACATCCATGTTATCTGTGTACTGCAGGAAGCCTGCACTCCAGCTGGTCATTATACCTATGTTAAAAAAGCATATAAACATTTTAATTTGCAGTAATTTTGTTTTTTAAAATGTGATACTACTATTTCAGTAATTCTGCAATTTCTTGTTCCTTTACTTGAGTAGATCAAAAAGTACTGGCTGCTGCTAAAATTTTTACTTTCTTTTCTTTGTGTTCAATATTCACTAATTTTTACCAAGGAATTGTGAAATCCATTACAGCAGTTATCTGAGAAAAGCTTCTGAGCTTTGTTTTTCATGTTGCTTCTATTCTTTTCCTACCTCTATTCCACAAAAAGATTCCAGATGCATTTATTTTCAGGCAGTTAATTATCCCCAGAGATCAGATGTTTGGCTGATTCATAGAGAAACTTACAGCCTTCCTCACGGTGGTGGTTTTTCGAGTAGGAACTAGCTTCCAGATTTCACCTTCTTTCCTCTCACGATCTGATTCTCATTATGAGTAAGGGCTTCACCTCACTTCGTTCTTATATGACTGCAAGATTATCACTGTAGGTAAGGCTGGGGTTTATTTTTAATACATATAAAATGTATATATCTGTGTGAATATATATCTTATAAGTCTATAAAGAGACATTTCTATGTTTATATGTTGTTGACTTGAGCTTTCTGAAGCATTTTTTAAAATTATACTATTTTTTGTTTTAGGGTGGAATGATATATTGTGATGTATTGTGATCCTTACAAGTAACTGTGATGATCTTTTTTTAGACCATTCATTTTAGCAAAGAGCACTGTGATCCTGTTTATAGTAACACTTGGAAGTGCACAGTTGAAAAGTTAGAATTTTATAACCATTGCCTAAGAAACTGCAGTTTTTTCAACCATTTAATTTTTTTCCAGTTTTTTATATTCTTTTAAAATATTGCCCAAAGCTGACTTTATACTGTTGGTAGGAAAGTAGGCAAGCACTACTTTCTCTTCAAAGGAAATTTGGGGTAAAATGGTTTGTGAGAAGATCACTGCCTGCATCGAGGGGATTTAGGATATGTCCTCTGTTCAGACCTGTTCTTAAATAATGAGTTTTTCAAAGTGATAATCTGCAAAGGGGCATTTGATCATCTGAAAAAATATAGTGCTTTGTTCTCAACTTGTACAACACCAGCAATTATGCAGAAAAGCAACATGAAGTCTCTGAAGAACAGTGTAAGATCCACAGTAGGGCACACTCATTCCATCCCACACGGACAAAATGAGATTACCTCCTTAAATCTCACACTGTAATCCCTAAACATCATTGGTCTAATGGCTAGCTGTTTTTACTGATTTTATCTTACTTGCTGCCATTCAGCAGTTTCTGCCCTACTTATGAGTGATTCAAAATTATTTGTAGTACACATACGCAGAATTCCCTACAGTACTGTGTATGTATGCAATTATTTTAATATCATTTTGCAGGAGGTTTGTTGGTTGGTTGGTCTTTTTTTTATGAAAAAATACAACAGACTTTTCATACTTCAGCAGAACCATGAGTTAATTGCAGGAATATTATTGTTGATAAGGGATGTGGAGCATACTTGGAACATCTCTGTCCTCTGTAGGAAGCATAAACAGCTTTTCTGTGTTTGAAGAAACAGTCTGGTGATTTTCATATTCAGAAACTCTCACTTTAAATAAGGGGTGGAGTGCTTTGTGGCAGCCTTTGCATTTGTTGTAACAAGGAAAAGACAAACTCTCTCTTTGACAACCAACTGTTTAAATGCCATTGGTGTTTCCTTCTTCATCCAAAGTATCTTTTCCTGGTACTTTTTCAAATATAAAAAATAAGTAAAAAAAACCCTAGTAGTATGTCCAGTTCCCAAAGAGTCTCAGGATTTCTTCTTTGGAGAGGTAGCTTAAATTAAGCAAATCAAAACAAGTTTCATAGGCTCATTCTCAATACAAAAAAAGGCTGGTATTCTCAGATGGTTACGTTTGCTCACTCTAGTCAAAACAGCAACTGGTAAGCCTCTGCGAGTTTTCTGCTGGCAGTAAGGTTTGGTCCAGCTCTGAATTTGGTGAATGACCATCTGACGTCTCTCCAAATTCCATAACCATCCTCACTTCCTGCAGTCTCTCTCTTGTCCTCATCCGCAGTCCTTTCCTGGAACAAATGCTGCATCCCACATACTTCTCTCCCTTCAGCTCTATTCCCTCCCACCCGGCCCTTACTGCCATGAGTCACAGATCTCCTGTGTGATGTTGTCCCTTCCTGCAAGTGTCACCTCCTCAGGGGGGGTGAACATAAATCTCTGCTTACTATCCATGATCTCAATAGTCACCTTTCTCACCCCTCTGAAAATTAAGGCTATAATGATTTTCCCTCTCTTGGCTATGGAGACCTTGTTTTCAGCATGAGGAGGGTTTAGACAGGACAATTGTGCATTTATGGGTCTCATCTGAAAAAATGTTTTCTGAGGGCTTCAGAATTTCAGCACAGACATTCAGAAAGGAGTCAGAAAGTTGGATGTCAAGAACAATTTTTTCTAGTAGCAATAATATTTTGCCTTCTCTACTCTTACAGAAACATTTTTACTCCAGTAGACGTTTTTTCACACCCAGACAAATTAAATCTTTATAATACGATGAGAGTTTTTATTTTATATTTTTTGCTTATTCTTTGGGGAGATGAGCTTTCCTTGGTAATATTTCTGACACCTTTTATTCTGCATCATGATGAAAAAAATAGGTATCTACTGATGGACATCAGTCAAAAAAAATACTTCTTCAAACCTAAAATGGAAACAATTGGACATCTGTGGATTTGTACACCCAGATGAGAAAGCCAAATATTAAATTAATGTATTAACAATGTTTATAGTTTTATTACCCTGTAATTATATCATACTTCCTGATTATTTTTCTTTTCATACCAGTCTATAAAATGTAGCTGCCTGAACCTGTTTTGAATGTCTACAATTCTGGTGTTAGCCCCAGTGATATTTTGCCAGCTTCAGTAGAAGAAAACGGCAGTTCCAGGGATGGAATTGTTGCTGTGGAGAGTGTCAATGCCTGCCAGGCGTCAGAAGCTGAACCAGAGACAGCTGGAGGCTTGGTTTGGGCCAATAGCTACGTTTGGCATATCTGCTGCTGGGCTGAGTGGAAGGAGCAGTTAAACGCAGCCATGAATAGCAGTGGCTGGAGAGTTACAGCAGGGCCAGGTTGTGCAGTTTCAGGCATTTAGCTGGTACTACCAGCAAAAACGCATCGAGGAGGTAGTTATTTGTCAACTAAGCCAGCAAAGGAAGCAATTGTGAGTACAGTTCTCTCAAATGCAGAGCCCTCCAAGCATGCTGTTGACTAAAATTTACTGCTGTTGTTTGTTTCTATTAGATTCCAAGAAAAATAACTTTGTATATATCTATATTTTTTTGTTAAATACATATCCATAGAATTGAAAATTATTCATATTAGCAGTTCATGAAAGACAGCATAATGGCTAATCACTGAAGCCCAAGATGAGATATCATCATTACTTGGTCATAGCAAGAGAGTTCTTCTGACATCTGCTGTGACTGGGCTTGGCTTTGTTTCACATTTGTCGTACAGTGGCTATTCCATCCTAAAATTTTACTTTCTTGCCATGATAGAGACTTTATTTTATATATTGGTTATTTATTAATTTCAAATGATAACATGTGTTTTTTATCTGTATTTTATGACTGAATTTAAATGTTAATAACTATTAAAATAGAGGTTATGCACCAATTACATTGAATACTTTCCGTAACAGTCTGAGTTCCATCTGTTGATTTTGGAAAGCAGTTTCTGCAATGAATGTCCCAAAGACCTTTGTGGAAAATAATCCCACTGTCCACATAATTCATAGAAGCAAGGTAGCATTTTGCCATTGCTTCACCTCTCTGCTGCAACTGTCTGTGGGGTGGAAAATGGGAGGGTTTTGGCACCAAAACAATTGTGTGGCAATTTTTAGGAGGAGTACAAAAAAATGTTTTCAGTTGAAAATAAATGCAAGATAGTTGAGCCAATGAAATACCAGAGAGATGTCTCCTCTTTGGAAGAAAAGCTTCAAGGCTTTTAATGATTACTTATAAGAAGAATTTTGCTTTTATATTCTATCTGATGATCTCAGAAGTTTTTATGGGTTAAGTTTTGTAACTCATGCTACACAGTTTACAGCAAACGTGCAAAGCATTGTCCTGCCATATACACCTGCTTTCAGTGGGGACCACCACCTCCAAGTGGGCAGTGAAACAAAGCTGGAAGAGAAATACCTCAGTTCTGGTTGAAGTAGTATGACAGTCCTGCAGGTGGAGGCTACTCAGCTTTCTGGATTGAATATGATATTAGAAATACAGTTGTGGGAAGAACAGAAAAACATGCAAATAGACAAGATTCCTCCTCCTCAGCTTCATCTGACTTTAGATTCTTTCCACACCATGTTTGCTAGTTAAATTTTTCCACCAGTGCTCCTGAAACCAGCTCATCATCAGCTGACTTCTGCTCTAAGGGACCCTACAGCTGAATTTAATAGAAGAGCTTGACTCACTGGAGAATTAGATATGGTTTTAGTTAAGGACTGGAGAGGGGAGGACATTTGATATAGTCCCATAAACCTGAATTGCTGATGTGAGCCATAGGAGCATCAGCCCAAGCCATCTGCCAGTTTCAGGTTATTGTAGATCACAGAGCTCATACCCACTCTGTTGATAGTAGAACCATCTAACTAAGCAATGCATTTTTCTTGGTGTATTTTTGTAAATTTCCCACTTGGCATGTAAACATGGCAGAAAATAAACCTTGAGCATTGGACAAAACTTCTGTGGAGTGACTTCCTGTGGCTGTTGAGGGATGCTTAGGAAGGAGGGTTGATAAGCTGATGCATAAATGGTGTCAGGGGAGGGAGACCCTTCCTCTTCCTCCACTCCCTGTTCCTCAGGTACTCGCTGGAGGCTCTCTCGTCAGGATGCAACATGGTAGTATGAAGATGTGTGTAGCTACTTGTTCACTACAGAAGAGTCAGCTCTGACCTTCACACAAACAACAGAGCTGTGCAGATCTTAAGGTAAAATTTCCACTGCTACCTGTGGGAATTTTACCATGGGAAGAAGTACAGGTCTGGGCCCGGCATGTGAGATTGGTCTGTGTTTGCCAGGGGTTTTGTTGACACTGAAGTTCCTAAAGAGAGATAACCATTAAGATGGCCAATTGATACGTGGTGTCCTGTCTGGGCTTGCCTGGATGTATGATTCACTTGAAATGCTTTTTGCTTTGAGTCAATCATATAGCTCCTGGCACTGGGATTTTTAGCAAAGCGAGATATTTGCTGATTTTGAAATCTTTTGAACATGCAAGCATTGCATGAATTTTTGGGGGTGCAAACAGAGCCTTGGCTTCCTGTGATGGTGCAAATTGGGCACTGTCTTCTTGGAGGTGTTTTTCTTTAGCTCTTGATCGTATGTCTTCATTGACTTGGGACCAAATATGATAACTTTAAATGGTGAGGCTCAGGGCTGTGGTTCGGGAAACGGCTGCTGCCTTGGCACCTCTACCTTTCTTCTGACTGTGCTCCAGTCATTATTGTGGAATTTCCTCTCTTCCCTCTCTTATATGTGTAATTCTTGGCCTCAGATCCAGCCACACATTTTGCATGGGAGTTATCATATTTGCTCTTATTGGACTACTCACGCTACATTAAAAAAAGGGTGTGTGGTAAGGGCTTTGAGTCCCCAAGATGTGAAATTCTCATACCAAGAAAACTACATGACATTACCAATCAGAACAACTTGAAAGTTGCCAAGAAATGTGACTCGTGTACCATTAGTTATGATTTTCAAAATACTAAGTTTAGAGAGATTTCTTCCCTGAAGAAACAGGATATTAAGATACTAAGCAGAATATTAAGAGAATAATAAACAGAGACTTCACTAGACTATTATGCATCTGGTCAATACTTTGATCCACCTTTCAATTGCCATGTTAAATGAAATTTATGCTAAGTACCAGCATGTGAGGTTTCCTATCTATTTTGTTGCTGTTTCAGCAAGTGCCTGTGTCTTTATCTCGTATTTCAGTTCCTCCTGTGTCAAAGTTTGGAATTGTGTTTCTGTAGCAGGATTGTAGTTAAAAATTACTTACTGTCAGATCTAATACACTAAGAACAAGAAAATGATGTGTTAGATATGAAGTGTATATGTAAGAGAGGCCATAATTCTGGCATTTTCCTTTTTGCAAAATCTAACAAACCAAATTTTATTCACATTTCTGTATTAATATGAATGGATGGATGAAATACAGTGTTTGTAAACTAATTATACATTACTTTTAATGCGATTCAACTTTCTTAAAATAATGACATCTGTAGTCCAGCTTCTGCGTTTTTAAAAATCTTATAAAGTGCTTCATAGTAACATCCCCTTTGCAGTACAACAGCCAAGAAAGAATCTGCCTTTCAATTTTTATATTCAGGATGTAGTTCTAGGTCCTGATCTTTGAAAAGCTTTTGCTTATGGATTTTTATTCACACAAATGTCCCACTTGAAATTAGTAAGCTCTTAGCTCATGAAGGATTATCCACGGGTGAACAGATTTGTAGGACTGATACTTTACTGTGGCACGGACGAAAAATGAATCAAAACTGTTTGAGTCCAGTTTGCCCTATATGGAACCATTGGCTAAAATAACCTCTCCTAAAATGAAGAGTTGTCTCTATTTATTTTTTTTAAGTATTTTGAGAGAGGGAGGAGATGGAAATAACCACAAAACAAAACTTATTATTAATCTTTACTGGGAAATGATTATATGACTTTGGACTTGCAGCTTAATTTTCATTGCTTTAATCCTTAGACTGGAACCCTCACAAGGGGGAAGCTTGAGAAACATTTCGTTTTTACTTTGAATTGATTTTGTTTCATTGAGTATGAACAGAGGGCATTTCTCCTGTTAGATGCTAAAATACACAGGTACGTTGTCTTTGTGTATTCAGATCCTGAGCTTAAATTAACTGAAGCCTATGGTAAGATTCACATTATCTTGACTGGATTTTTCTCAGATTTATCACTGGAGCACCAATTTATATTTTGGAAATCTAGCAAATTATGCAGCCCAAGTTGTGCCGATGTAATTGTAGTGATCCTCGGTGTGTCCCCAGAATGTCCCCAAAGAAAATGGTTTAAAGTGAAGTGACAAAAATGTAAAGCTGAAAGTTCCTGCAAAAGGCTGTGCTTGTGTAAATTGCCATTAAAAATCTCCATGGTAGTTGGAGATTTGTGCACTGCCTTGGAAAGCCTGTTTGACTGTTTCTACCAGCACATTATTTTTTTTTCCTAATGCTTAACATAGATTTTTTTGCTGCTAATTAAATTAGTCTCTTCTTTCCCGGGCATGGAGAGCAATTGATCACTTCATTAAAATATTTTACATAAACTCCCATCTCTATCTTTTTATACCGAAGCTGAATTTGGTATAAAACAATGATTTCACCTTTTGTTCTATGTTTTCCCAGTCTCTTACCATTTTTGTGTTCTGAGTGCTTTGCAGTTAATCTCTTTTAAAAGTCAGATCCAAGAAAGGACACAGCCCTTAAACTGTAATCAATGTTAGAATAATTAGCTCCCAAGTCTGCTATATACCACTCCTCTGAATAACATCACAGGATAAGTTCCCTTTCTTGATTCTCTTTTAGGAGTTTATGCTCTGCCCTATCTCTGCCAGCTTTCCTGAACAAATGCTTAATGTACTGGTCTATTTCAACCAAATTTGTCAGGAGAATGCGTGAGGATCCATAGTTTCTTATGAGTTTATGAAAAATCAGTTACTGGGCAGGTAACAGATTGATCAGCAACACTCCTGGAGATACCTGACTGGTTGGGGGATTGACAGGTATGTCCTGTCCATTCTGTCGTTACAGCTCATACCTGGATTATCCATTGCAAGGCAGAGAAGGGAGCATAAAGAGGGGAATTTTAAAAATGTGTTAGTGTGCAAGTATTTTGGGGGGAAGATGAAACTCAGGAGGGAGTAGCTGCAGCTGTTGGTTTGGAAGAAAAGAAATGCAATTTTCCATTTCATTAGTTCCACCACTGACAGCAATTTGGCGGGGATTTTTGTTTGTTTTTATTTGTTTAGCTTGTGGGTTGGTTGGTTTCTTTGTTGTCAAAAGCTGTGACCTGCTGGTCAGTTTTCAGATTGTCATGCACTGTAATTCCTTCAGTTATGCTGATGGACTGCCCACACCCTAAAAATGAATAAATAAATAAATATAGGGGGATTATTTGACTTACTGAAATTCAGCATTTAAATGCACTTTCTGGGATGTATTAGTTACTGTACAGTACAGGACAGAAAAGAAAAATATTGCAAAAAATTGTCTTCATGGTGCTTATTCTTGGAGGACATCTTTTCAGCAGCCTGAATTTATGTTGACTGCGCTTTTACAAATTTTGCACCAAGATATCTAACACAGCCTGTTCCTTCCTCACCCCAAAAGCTATGTTTACTGTACGAAAGATCTTCTGTGATATTAATAGATTAGGCTGGCCTGCCGAGACTCCTGTTGCCCTGAGGAATGGAACAAACTGAGCAGGGAGAGAGATGGAGGATATTCTCACTACTGTTGCAATGATTCCCTTTATATCCAAGGTTACCCGTGCACTTGGCATGCTGGAGAAAAGAGTTTTTATTCTGTCGCCTGGGAGGCACATGTTGTCTGGACAGAGAATTTCAGCCTGCAGAACTCAACACTTCCAACACAGTAGGGATAACTCAAGTTAACAGCAAAAAAGACCATGAAGACAAAAGCCAACTATTTCAATAATATCAGAGTTTTTAGTTGTTTAGGTTTGATATAAATTAACTGCTGGTGCTTGTTGTCTGTGCTCTTCTTCCTTTTTCAGTCTTACCCGTCTGATGTTATATTCACAATTCAAAGAAACTCTAATAAGATCAATATGACAAATTCCTATTGCAAATATTAGCATGTGCAAATGTTGTATCCAGATGCAATATTTGCATTTAAGGTGTTTATAATATATGCCAGAGTAGATGAAAGGTGCAAAGTTTATTCTGTTCAGTACTTAATTTTGGAATTATAACAGAAAGTTTATTTGTTTTTTATAAACTATGTTGTAGGAGATTGAAGCTTTTCCTTAAATACTGACAAGGCAGGCAAGGAATCAGAGCAATGAAGAGCAATATTATCTTTTTTTTTTTTTTGGTATTTGATTTTACAGTCTATTTGATTATATTAATTGATCAGCATGGTGGAAAACTAGCAGTACTTTTTATGTTCTTTTTAATACCAGAGATAAATTTGAAGCATGTCATGTTGTCAAAAGCAAAACTCTGTTGCTTTTCAAAGAACAGGCACTGGTCTTAAAAGCTTATTTTAAAACAAGGCATCATTGTGCACCCTATTCTGTCCAGTCTTCCACTGAGAAGGAAATGGGGAAGATATGAACCGACAGAGGTGCCCAGTGCTGCAAACTCGGTCTTACACATATACAGTGTCACAATTATTAGGAGGGTTTTCACTTTGTTTGCTGGTTTTGGTGGACAGAAGTGCAGCAAAAATATTTGATCTTCTAAAGCCCATGGAAGCCATCAAAACAGATGTTAATGTTTTGGAAATAAATATATTGAGTGTGCTGGCCGTTGCTTCTAGGTCAAGTTTCCTCTTGAGCAGAGAATCACAAGGATGGGAATGTTCCCTCTCCTTTGAATAAGCAAGTGCATGCATGCATGTGTACATATGCATGCATATAAATTACATATTGATATTATGCAAAATTCAGACATGGCAGGGAGGGCAGCACTGTAAGTCTGGGACAGAACCATTTGTTTGGTTCTGTCTGTAGCCAGAGTTTGCTACTTTGGACTTGCCTACTTAACATTACATAGGATTTTACCTAATGAACACAGCCCCTCGACTATAAATGTAACCAAAAAAGTCTTGCGGATTGCCATAATATAAGAATCTCATGCATTCAAATGCACTCAATGTGCATTTGAAAACTAAGACACAAGCAAGTTAATTCAATGCAGAGGTAATGCTGTGCATCTGTTTCACACCAGCAAAAATTTCACAGAAATTCTCTTGTTTGCAGTGCTTTTGTCTCTGCAAACAGTCTCCACTCCTCTGCAGTCTCCACTTCTCTGTATTTGGCCATTTTTAGAGGGAAATGTATTGATTTTAGGCCAGAGGTCCCTGCAGAGGTTTCTCAGGACCCCTATATGGCACTGGCTGTCCACCTTATTTCAGGATACCAATTAAATAAAAGCACTGCAAATAGGTTTATGGTAAGGGACTTCTTTATAAGCAATTATATCAGCATTTGTGTGAATAGGGAAATGAAAGAGGTGGAAGCAATACGTATCTGTGCTTATGTTTATGTAGCAAACACAGAAATATGCACACACAAACATATATTTATTTATAAGCATACATAAAATAGCAAAAGTGAAGGCTGGCCTATAAAGCTCAATAAAGTGTTGATGACTTTGAAAAAAAAAAGTCTCTTTTTCTTGAAGTGAGACAGGCTTATTGACTTTGTGGGCTGGAAAACCACTTTTTGCCATTTTGGAGTCCTCCCATTTAGTAGTACCCGAAGCTTTGAAAGACTCATTTCACTTCTTTTCCTCTCCATTGCTTCTCTTGTTTTACGTGGTGGCACTTTGCAAATTCAAATACACATATAAAGCTTCAAACAGATGGACAGAGTTGGGAGCGGCAAAAGGAACATTGGGGTGAGCCGAGTGGTGAAGGCTGCTCCTCAGGGCTGGGCTGTGGTTCCATCGGGCCCTCCTCACCAGTTCCAGGTACAGAAATGACCGTTCCCAGCTCGTACGTGTTCCCTGCAGCCATCTGTGTGAAGTTACAGCTCGACTTGCCTCAGAGCCACCGCAGGCTGTGGGGTTTGGAGGAATGGAATCTGAGATTAAATTGCTCCTGCCTGTCTCTGGAAGTCTCCTTCTGCTCCCTTGATTCCGGTCCACATTCTGTGTGCCAAAGAGCTTTAGGATGGAGCCGGGGTTATTTGCCCAATAATAGGCTGTGGTGTGAACATGGGGGCAGTGTGTTCTCTGAAATGCCACAACTGATCCTCTCTTGCTTCCTCCATGTATGCCAGTGTCCTTATAAATTTGAGGTATTTGAAGTGGATGATTCTGTTCTTCCCTCTTCTTGTCCTGAATTCAGGACACTGAATCCTGGAAGAACTTTGTTTGGATGGTATTTTGTTGGATTGCTTTTCTTTATTTATTGCTTTCTTTGTCTGTATACATTATTCAGACTTATGCATAGCAATGCAGACGTGTGAATGCATTTACAGGGGAGGTCAAAATAATTGCATCCTCTCCTGACACACTTGGCATTATTTTTTTAATTGTACACTAAGTCTCCCTTACTTCCTTGCTTTCTGATATCATAGGAAGTACAGCCTTCCTATTTACAGCTTTATTACATCCTTTATTGTAATTAAATTGTTCCTACGTAGGAATAAAGCTGGACGGCTGAGCTGTCAGTGGGTATGTTTTGGTTTGACAGATCCCCAATAATTGTCTATAAGACTATGCAATACTCTGATTGAACTTCATATTCCTCCTCTAATTTATAACTTTTTAAGGCATATTCCCTCTCACCTAACAAGTAGGTATATGGTATGAGAGCTAGTCATTTTATCTAAAAAAGAAATCAAAAGCGGTACAATTGCAGTGCATGAGTCTACCACCTCTTTACACTGAAAAAAGGTTACCTGGGTGAGTAAGAATGACACATGAGAGTTTACTAATGTTTTAAGAACCTGACATTAAATTTGACCTAAATTTTAAGAAATATTAACAGAAATATTAATAGAAATTATGTTGATATGGGATCCTTTTTAAAAGAAGTCATGGTATGTAATGTCTAAGACTGCTTTAGATCTGGGTTACACAACTTGCTCAGGTCTTTTTCTTCCTTCTTGTTTGTAAGTTGCTGGTGAGGTAAGATGCGAAAGTTTCTGCAAAATATTTGCCTTTCTTGGGGAGCTGGTTCATACTTTCTCATTACTCTGTGTGCGTGACTATAAAGTGATCTATATGCATAATGGTGTTTACATTGCCTACTGTGACATCACCATCTCATTTCATTTTTTAGTGGAATTTAATGGAACCTTGAAATTGGTATTTGCTTTCTTTTATAAATTATTTTTATCATGTATGATGGTTATCTCATGTAACTTTTAAAGACTACTATCCTAATGGATTAGTTCTTCTTTCTCAATGATCACATTTTTCTCAGGCATTGAAATAGTTTTTTAAAAAGGAAAGAAGGCATTTTGATTGCCTTCGGATTATGCTCTATTTTGGGACAGGACAAAATCAACACAATACAAATTTAGAAAGACAAGATTGAAAAAAATTGTGAACCACATGCTTTAAAAAATATTTATTTTAATCACTCCTAAAACCATAAATCAGGAGGGATATTACAGAAAGCTGAGTTTTGACATGCAAAGTGCAAGCCCTAAGAACCATACTTTTGTTTTAGGGAATGTGAGGAAAATAACTCTTTAATTTCTGAAGAAAAACGTTTAGAGGCTTATATTTTATCTCTAAGCTTCTTACTAGCATCTTGCCAGCCAACTTCCCTGTTGGTTTCAAATGAGAAATTTTTGAAAGAGTCAATAACATGAAGAGAAAGTGGTTTATGTTAGTAGGAGTGCATAATTTATAAACAATGCCTTATTAGTAAGCAGTGGTTAGAGAAGCACAGGCTAATATCAATCCTGCTTGAAGTCAGTAAGATTTATCTCTGATGTTAGTCAATACATAACAGTATCAGGCCCTTTGTAGCTTGGTGCTTTGATGCTGCTCAGATTTGTCTTTGAGATCGTTTCTACATAACAATAATTAAAAATCAGAATAGCAAACTTCACTCCAATTAGGTAAAAAGTACTGTATATACTTATTCTAAAACAGAAACAGGTGGGTTAGAATTCCATAAATATGCTAACATGAAAAGGAAATAATTTCTTCTTATACTGTTGAAGATTTTTCCACTGGTTTCTGGAAATAGCGATTTATAGCATACCTCTGCCCAGGCATGCATTCAGAAAAGTGATTTTCAACAAGACAAAGAGCTCTCTCTTCTCCTTTGTGAGTGAATTTGCTCTGCCCTCACTAGGGACAGCAAAACTTCAAGTAATGTGAAATTTCATGCATGAAAAATTTACAGGACCAAGACTGTAATTTTTATAAAGAGGTTTTATGCAAATCTCAAAAACTGAAAAAAGCCAAAAGTTTTCATTCAACCTTACATAATCATGAGTGTTAAGCATGACTCAAAAGTGTTCAAAGATAGGGAGAGCTGGTTTGGAAAGATTTCAGAATCAACTTTTTTCAGTTGATTCTGAAATCAACCAAACCTAGTTCTCCCAAAATGTGCATTCTGGACCATTAAAATATAGAAAGGTATACTGTGGACATGACTTAGAGTAAGGGTACCTTTTGTTTGTATGTAACCCATTTTAATAGATTATTATAGTATTGTGCTTAAAATATCAAACATGTGACTTGAGCTGAATTAAGACCCTCAAATTTGGGAGTTGGGCAATAATTTTTACCATCATATTTCAGTCCAGCAATGCATTTAAGCACATCCTTGCTCTAAGCATGTGCACAGCTGCATGCAGTACATACTTGCACATTCTTTTTGATCTGTAGATTTTACTGTTCCCTCCTTAAAACAGCTTGCAGCTGTTTATTTCAAAGTGTTGTGCGCTAATACAGACAAGAGGCTATTCCAGGCTAAGTCTTACGCTCTTCTTATTTGCATGTTGCCAACAAGAACAGAGTTTGCCACGAAGACAGTTGGAAGAAAACCTGACAACCACCATAGGTTTTAAAACGCTCATTAGTCAGTAAGTTCTCAGGCAACAATATATGTACTGGTAAAAATCCTATTAAAAACTATTCAGCAAAAATCCAGACAAATGAAATCTAAAGACGTCAATTTAGTGTCTGGTGCCCAAGGCGCTCACAATGAGTTTTAAAAAACTTTTAGCCAAAAATAGAAGACTCTTCTTTTTCTTTTCCCCGTTTTTTTCTCTCCCTCATCACAAGGAACTGACGGCCACATCCTATGAGCTTGTCCCTGGCCATCCCTCAGATGCCTTCAAGTGAAGGCCAGGTGAAGCACTGGACATCGTTGGTCTCCAGCATGCTTGCCAACCCAACTTGGGGATTGCGTTTGCAGCAGCAGGGAACATGCCAGCTTTCACAGATCCCTACTTGCCGGAGGAGCGCTAGAGCTGCAAGGCAGCGCTCTGCCATCCAGCTGCTGGCTGGCACCCGGGCCCTGTGAGTAATCCTCCAGCGGGAGGTGCATTCCAACCAAAGGGAGCCATCTCTCGTCCCTCATGCCCCGAGCAAAACCCAAAATGAGCAGCTGCTTCCATGGGAAGAATGAGGGGCTTCATCCGGCACGTGGGGCTCTCAAGACTGGTTCTTGTGGAGGTTTTGGAGGAGCAGTGGTACCTGGGGTTAGGTAGGATGGAAGGGAATTCCTCTCGGCTGAAGGAAGCAGCATTGCAGATCTGCTGGCCCCTCTTGGCTTGGTGGATCTTGAGCTAATTTCAAGTCCCAGCTGGGTGTGAGAGGCACGTTCTCATTTCTCCTCAGCGTCAGGTTGACAACACAGAAGCGCACACAGCCATGGTAAGTCCCAGACGTTAGGAAAACCAGCTTTCTGGTGCTCGCCATCCCCATCACTCTGGTGGTCTGTGGGCAAGGTGGACAGCCAAGGGCAGGGTCAGCGGTGGCCACAGTGCCCCCACATTACTCGCAGCCAAGCCCAAGACCTGAGAGGCACACGGGGCAAAGCACAGGGCTGCGGGTGTATGTGGCAGGGCTCAAAAGGTGAGCAGGCAGTTCAGCCATGCCATCACTCATCCCTACGCCTGCAAGCAAAACTCATTTTCCATGTATTCTTTATTCCACTGCCAGTCCTCTGAATCACCGTGTCCTTCCCTGCTTCCCCCTCACCTGTACCCACCCCTAGCTTGCATGATGTTTTTTAAAAAAGGAAAAAAAAATCAGATTTTGCTGCCTATAGATGTTTTGGGATACTCCTTGTATAACCCTGCCTTTGCCTTCTTCATTGGGCAAGGCACACGGTACAGAAGAAACAAAAATGTGTGACGTTTTTCTTGACCTTTATGCTTCATACTCACCGGCAGGAATAATTTCAAAATACCAAGAAAGCAATTAAAAGAAAAAAAAACCAAACTTGACATGTAATAAATAATTTAACACCTCACCCTAACTCAACCTGCAATGTCTTTGAGTCACATTGTGGATGTACACTCATCATTTTTTGTGGTGTTTTGCATAAATTTCATTAGTAGGAACAGAGCAATATTAAAACACATACATACACACAATTTGCTGGCTTTTCAGTTCATTATGAAATACTTCACCTCTGGGCAGATGACTAATACGCTATTAAACTTCTCTATCCTTGAGGTGTGTCGTAGCCAAATAAGAGGTGCAGCCACTCACGATTTTTATTAAATGAGCCGAATACACCCACTCAGGGAAAATGCAGTTGTACGACTTTTGTGTGTCCTACGGCAGTGTTAACATGCTTTTGGGTCATTTAGCTCCACGTTGTGGAGTTACAATAATAACTCCCTAGTGAAAACTGGGGGAAATTTTCATTTTAACCCTGTGCTGAGTAGTTCTGGAAGCATTCATTACCCTGGAGTTTTACATTTCTGATTAGCAGAAGGAAAACTTTGACTGCATGTTGGATTGTGTTTGTAACCCGGGGCTGCCCTGTAGTCCAGTACAGATGACTGCTCTACACTGTCACAAAAAGATAGCTGCTTTTGTTCAGTAATAAAAGGGAGGGGTGGACAGCTGTATCCCAATGCTAGCAAATTTGGATGATCTCAGTTCAGACCCTCTCTCTGCCTCTCTCTCTGAAAATTATGATTTTCCTTATTTTGCTGGATCTTTGGTTTCTCACCTGTAAGCCAGGATAATGAAACGGCTTTTTTGCTGCTCTGGCTTGCAGTGCGTTGTGCGAGCCTGATCTGCCAGGGCTGGTGGGGTGCCATCTCAAGAGCACTGGGGCCATGCCTGGAAGCAGGGGGGGTGGGTTTCATTGCCACTGGGGTGCTGGGGTGCAGCAGCATTGCAGCTAATTCCTCTTATGCTAACGGAGGGATGCCACCCGTGCTGAGTGCCTGGTGTAGCAGTTCACTGCTGCAGACTATGGAGTTTGGGTACTGGGGAAAGGGGGGGATACAGTGAGCACTGATAAACCATTTGTGTGGAGCAATACAATCCTGAAGAATTTTTTTTGTGTCAGTTTTTCTACTTAAAAATTGTAATATTCTCATGGATTAATCTTTAATAGAATTGGTATTAAACTTGAACCGTTTCCTATTGATTTTGTAATACATTCTGTCTAGAACTAGATACGTACTCCTTTTTATTCTCTTTTAAACAAAAATGTTCAGGAAGAGGTGAAAACATGCGACTGCTGTGAATTGTGAATAGCAAATCCAAATGGCTTATATAGTACAGAGTATGTCTGGAAACATTTAATGAATATAATTTAGACAAGAACCAGCCTATTTTCAAGGGGGAGTAGGAGACCCTTTTCACCTTTCCGCCCATTAAAATTTTTCTATGAATTTTTCTAGATGAATTAATCTAATAATTTCAAATGGAAGCCATTTTCTCTGATAACTTGGGTTTTAGAAATCGCTTCTTTGTCACTGTAACCTCTTGTCTACCCTTAAAGCTGCCCCTATTAAATGTTGCATGAGAGTGACTCAAAGGCATTTAGAAGCACACAACTCTAATTACCCGTACAGGACCAAACTTGACAAAAAATTTGTGATATTGTTCTGGCAGTAGCTGACAGTGACGACACTGACAATAAACTCACTTTATGAACAATTCCATTCAGTGTGTCGTTATGAATGGAGAATAATCTGATTTGCTTGTGTTTAGAGATATATTTTTGTTTGGGTAGGAAAATTATTTTTAAATTAAAGAAGTAATATTCAGGAAGATTTTTCCAACATTCACAGGTTTTTATCCAAGCTTGCATTTCTTGAAATGAACTTGGAATACTGTCGTTGTTTTATTTTGTAAATGAAGAGGTTCCTTCTCTTCTCATTAGAGCATACTCTAGTGATAATGCTGTAAATTCTATTAATTCCAGGAAATCCTGTTTTTTCTAGTCATTCTAATGACACATTGGTGTAAATTCTAGTAATTCTAAGAAATGTCTATCATGGTAATAGAATGATATAGAATGATATAGAAGCTAAATTTTAAATCTTTCAAAGAAAAAAAAAAAAAGCAAAACTTGTTTATTTCTCTGAATAACTTCATCAGTAAGAACTCGTTCTTTTAACCTTTCTTATTTTGTACTTTGCATTATTATGGAAGTACCTAAATTGAAAGTGGTTGATAACTATTACTCAGCATGAATGAAGGAAAAAATATCAGGATGTCAATGAATCAAGGGCTTTTTTTAATTACACCTCAAGACACTTATTTATCATGAATGCCTCAGATTTACCACTCCAATATTTGGCCTTACAGTGCTATGCGATAGATCCTGAATTTTCTGTGCATTAATATTTCTTATTTAATTCCTGGGACATAAATTGCCTAATGTTGATCGTTCAAGAACTTTCAAAGTGTTTCAACACTTATGGAAAAGATTGTGATCAGAATTGCACTGAGATAAAGGTGTTCAGATTGTCACAACTACTGTGCTAATGAAATTTTTATCTCACTATGATTGTCACCACAGTAAAGGTTATTATGGTGTAACTATTTTATTTTCTGGGTTTTTCTAACTTGCAGCTTTAACCAAAAAAGATGCAATCAGAAAAAATAACCATGTGGTCCAAAACAAAGTAAATATTTCAAACACTGTTTTGTCTTTCAAACCCACTTAGTCATAATACTAAGGTGTTGCAAATTAGGATCCTATGTATTAACTGTTATTTCATAAAGCCAGGCTAAAGAAAAATACCGCAGGAGTTCAGCCATAGAACAGTAAGGTCATTAATAAAATAAAAATTCAACAACTCCTAAGAACATTAGCTAAAAGATGAATAATTTAGAGGTCAAGCTGACACATATTGGACTAACTTCCTTCCCTCTTAACATTCATACGTCTATACAGGTCTCGTAGTATGATTCAGATCTCCCAATTTAATGAAACAAACTTAATCAGAGGTGTTCATTAAATAACAATTCTGATATGGAGATAATTTAGAATGACTAATTAAAGACCTACTTTCTTTTCCTCTATCATTCTGTGAAAAGTTCTACAAAGGTGTAATTTGCTAATTAAATCATGAGATCCGAAACAATGTTTCAGGCACATAATTGCTCAGTATTGTGTTCTTCTCTGAGAAATCATGGAAATTTCCATGAGAATTGATGATGTACCTTCTTTTTATTATTTTTTAAAGCTATATTTTCTGTTAAAATGCTGATAATATCTTTTTCTTTACAGTCTTGGAAAGAAATGGACTAAAATCAGAAGGGCTTTGAATGTGGATTATATTGAAACTGGGTGTGCTTGAAGTTGTGCATTTGAGAGCATCTCTCAGGAGCGAGATTGTCTTTAGGTAAAGTATTGGAAAGCACTTAAGTGCACCCTTATTTCTGCCCCTTTTCATCAAAACACATATTCCATTTAAAAGATGTATTTCTGTAATTATGCACAACTAATTTTTTCTTTGTTTTGTTCTCCTTCCCTGTTTGTTTCTAGGTGGAAAATTAATGCCTTAAAATTTGTGAAATCATGTTGATTTTTCTTTGTTCCTTCCTGAGGCACACAATTTCTACAAATATGTCAAGAATGAAAAACAATTTCACATTTTGTGCTGGTGTGAACAGGTCTATTTTTGAGAAGCTCCATCACGAAAAGGTTAGATGATAACTTGATAGGTTAAAAAATGTTGAATACATTAAACATCTTTTCAGTTACAAATATGGAGTTTGTCTTTGGAAAATGTTAGATTTTAAATCAGCTTCCAGCATTTTCCTGAATTTCCAGAAAATATAATGATTTCCATGTGGGTATGACCACATACAAAGAATCAATACTAAAACTCCTAAAGTATTCAAAGCTGCAAATCAGGCTGAGTATAGCACATAATTCTTAATAATAATGAATATTGATAAACTCAAAACATACATTCTTGTAAAAAAAAATGTAATCCTATTTTTAGAGCGGTTTTTAAGGAGTTTCCCTCAGGCTTTCTATTTTACTTAAGAACAGACCTGTATTTCTTGTTTAAAGAGGATAAGCTTCCTGGATTTAATTAATTGAATGTTGCAAACTTACTGCAAGTTTCTAGTGTTATTATCATTAAAGAAAATAAGTAATTCTGACAGATCTTTTGTGACACCACTGGGGTACTGATGAGAAGAGAAATAAAAATCAATGGGGCTCACATTTGGTCTGAAATTGAATTTTCATTACAGAAATTTTTTTACATGGTCTGGATGCAGACCAGTGTGTTGTCTGCTGGTTCCTACCATCCTGTTTCCCAGTTAGCGGACAGAAATGCTAAGAACAAGTGCACAGAGAATATACAGAAAGTGTATATGTGCTTTCTCTACTTTGCCAGAAATTTTCTCTTTGCTCTAGTGCTTTGGCTTCATAGTTCCATTGTCAGATTTGTGACTGACTCCTTGAACACTTGGGCTTTTCAGAAATTGCCTAGGTAGCCACAACTGGAGTTTTCAACACGTCCTTAGAAATGTGACTAGAAATTCAGTTGTATTTATTTAACTTCCAGTTGGCAGCATGCTCCTTGTTGAGTTGCTGAACATTAGCTAAGCAGTCTTTATTTTAATAAATACTTATGAAAAAAAGTTGCCTCCTTTTTTTATGGGGTATTACATAATTTGAATTAAAAAGCAGATGAACCAGGTATAGAGCTAGTAAGCTCTTGAAATGCTTAAGAGCCCGCCTTTTCCATGGGGACTTCAGTTAGTTAACCTTTTCCCAGCAGTGGGATTTCAGTTCTGTGTGAGGGGGTTTCCACAGATTTTTCAGTTTTCAGAAAAGTTTTTCAGAGGCAATACTGATGTGGGACATAGAGGTTCAAGGCTGACAGATCCTCAGCCTTGCAGCTGTTGGGGTGCTGTGTTGATTTTCACACCCTGCTCAGAGACATGTAGCACCTACCCATCACAACTATGTTAGGGCAGGGTTCTAAACCCTATTTCTCTAGTCCGGAGGGAAATTAAAGTTTTCATACCTGTGTTTCTGTGTTGCATTGGGGCTGCTCTTATTTGGCTGCTCTAACTTGTCTTGGTGGCATCAGTGACCACCTGAGGCTCAGGAGCAATGGGTTAGCAGTGCCCGGATATGCCTCTCCTCCATGCCTGTTCTCCTGGCAGTCTATACCTGTGGCAGCCAAGCTGAATTAAGTATGATGGAAAGACACCTCAGATTGGAAACCCATGTCTTATGATTGAGAAACCCACAACAGTTTATTTTCATTTAGACCATTATTCTATCACCTGATGACCTGTCCCCACTTGGGAAGTGAAATTGGGAAAAAACAAGGAAACTTGGGGGTTGAAATCTAAACAGATTTAACAGAAAAATACTAAATAATTAGCACTAATAACACCAAAGAACCACAATCAACCCCGATACTAATATAAAATACATAAGGATTATACTCATCCCATTCTATCAGTAGAAGCCGTGCACTCCCAGCAGGGGACAGCAGATGTGGGACACTGGGAGCGCTGTGGCTTCGGGAAGAAGGGAAGGGCTCAGGGGTTCAGCACTGAGGCAAGAAGTTCTCAGGATCACAGCCATCAAGGGAGACCAAGTGAGCTCCCCAGCAAACTTTCTAATTTATATTGAATGTGACATTCATGGTATGAAATAATCCCATTGGCCAGCCTGGGTTGAGTGCCTGGGTCTCACTCCTCCTCAACCCAGCACCTGGCAAGGCTCCAAACACCAAGACCTTGAAACCTGCACACCATAGCTATAAAGTAAATTTTTTCACAAAATCAGACACTAGAGTATTCTAAAAGTGTGGGTTTCCCAAACATTAGAAGAGAAATGCGTTGCTCAAACTAGGATAGCTTCAATAGCCATTCTGATGGCTTTACAGATTTGCATTCTCTTTATGCTTCTTCACTGGAGGTAAATGACATGGATAAAAACTGCAACACTGACTTCATGTCTCAATGTCTCCAGTTAGTTTACAAGAGAGGTGACATGAAGACATGCCAGCAAGAAGTTATTAAGATATTGCCATCATGGAAAACCCCAAGAACCTTGAATCATGACAGAATTATGAGTATACGAGATTCTGCGTAAGACTAAACATTGTATTACCCATTTTCAAACTTCTTTTATCTGAAAGTGTTCAAGTGTGGTACCATGCCCTGACAAAAAATCTCTTCTGACTATCTCTGAAATTGGTAGGGTTAATATGAAGATGGCAGGATTAACTATATCAAACAATCTCCTGTTTTGTATGAACAGTGATAACTCTTAAGTACTACTGCACTAAGTACTACACCTTTATTAGACATGACCTGACCAGACTTGCTCTTCTATTGTAGCTCAAGATTAAAGCAATTTTTACCACCACATTTTTTTAACTAATCCTCTCTCTGGCAGACTCATAACAGCTGTTAAATAACTAGATATTTAGCTAAAGATGAACTGAACCTATAAATTTAAAAATGTGATATAATAACCAACTCCTCTGTGCATAGCAAACTGCTTCTGTCATCATTTGAACACTTCATGCTGACCTCACTGTCTGCATCTGATTGAACTGATTTAATGTCATGACAAAAGATGATAACAATGGTGATTAGATATTTCTGATGCATTATGAAGGAGGAGAGAGACCACATACGAGTGCAAAGCTTTGCGTGGAGGGAGATGGAAAGCTTTTTGAAACATTTGAAAGGTTTGTTGGAGTTTGTTCCTGACTGTTTCAATGGTAGCACATGCAAAAGTTCATATGCCTTGTTTTCACTTGTTTTCTTTACCCCTTTGCCAGTTATCTGGTAGTCTCTTCTTCCTCCCACCTGATTGTGCAATGAAGTCATAGCCTTGTTATGGATGTAACGGTATATTCACCATTTTTCTCTGCCTTACTAACTGTAACATTCACTGGTGCTCCTGCAGCAGTCCATCCTCTGTAGACTCTGGTGTCTTGCAAGCATTTACATTTTCTGGTGGGAGAGGCTGAGACAAAGAGAAGTAAAATGACTTGCCCAAACTCATGTAGGACAGAGACGGTCTTTATACTCACAGCTCACTCCTGCCTTATATCACATGGATCCCCCCATGCCTTTTTTTCACAATGAATGTTACACATGCACATAAAGCTTTTGTTAAAATAAATGTATGTAAAAGCTCAATCAGAAGAAAAAAAAAGCCTTTTTTTTTTTTAACTTCTTGTTGGTAAAGGTAACTTGCTTCCTTTTTTACATTATTTTCTGGTTCAATTTGCACTGTTCCTAAAGTCCCCTTCAAACAAAACCTTTGTAGTGATGTTTTAAAATAAATCATCTATTGTTAGAATTAAGGAAATGAGAGTTTGTTCCATGTGAACAAATTTAATGAAAATCAAAGTATAGTGGCAATTTTGAAGATTACAGGCACATTCCTGAAACCTTTTAAAAACATGCTCAGTTTTAAGCTTGTGAAAAGTGCCTTAGGACTTAAGGTTAATGATGTGAGTAATGTGTCATCTTGGTGCAGACCTGAATTCATAATATAGTAATTCATACCCAGAAGTGAAAATGCTTGGTTTTGTTCTTCCCAAAGTAAAAATCGGAGCACCAGTGCTTGTGAGCACCAGTGGATAAAACTTATCTGGGTTCCTTCTGTTCTGAGTTACATCTGTATTGTCAGGGAGCCTAAGCAAGCCTAGTTTTCTGCACTCTGTGCAAATGTGGAATCAAATAACAACCTTTTAAAGAGCTAATAAAGCATAGCAAGGCAATTACACAGAAGCAGCTATCATATAACCAGTGTGAGACAGGTGACAGTACATCTATCAATGTGGTTTGCTGATCTCCCCTGAGTATAAAGGGCAATGAAAAAGAAAATCTGAAGATGTTCACCTGAAAATGCAATGGAGCAAACTCTGGCACTGTGAACTACTCTGCAGTATCAATCATTTTATCAAAAGAAAAAGAGAGAGAAAATGTAGAGACTGGAACTCGAAGAACCTTGACAGTGACAAGAAGTCATCTGTATTTGATGAGAAAGAAGAGGGAAGACGTGGGACCAAGACTGAGGTTGTCTAAGCTGCTATCTAAGAAAGCAGAAGCAAATAGGAATAGGGTTGATCTAAGGCCCTGCTTGCCAAAGTCAGGGATGATAATGTTGTGATGAAGGTGTGAGAATTGGAGAGTGGAAGAAATGGACTATGACATTTGGAGTGGCCATATCTTTGAGAAACAGGAAATATTGCACAGCACACCTCTCCAAGACCTGTAAGAGCAGCCACTGAGACTGTCCATTCAATATTACAGATCAAGAGTCTCTCCAGTAGGTAAGTGTGAAGAAGGGAAAGTGGGGAAAGCCTGCCAAGACAGAGGGATGGCTCAAAAACCTTGTTGAACTTGAGCCAACAGCCAGTCATACAGAAGGGATGAGAGAGAGGACAAGACTTTATTTTTGAGAATGAAACTGACCTGGGGTAGTCTGTGGCTGCCTTGTCTCTTTCATGTAGCCTTGGTCTTTCTATAACCTTGAGAGTTAAATAGGGGAACCTCTTATAACATTAAAAAAAAAAAATCTATGGACTGCTATCAGCAAAAGTGGTCTTAATCAAACATAGCAACTTTTTACTCATTTGAGGATGTATGTGTGAAGTGACCCAATTCAGGAACCCAGTGACAAGATGCATAAGGTGCTCAGTGACATTTTAACCAGGGAAAGATTATCCTGAAATGCTACTGGAAGCAAAACTGCTTAATTTGAGATATGGTCTCATGTTGATACCAGTGGAGGCAGTGATCATATTTTGGGTCATCTATTAGCCATCAGGAGAAATGAGCAGCCCATACAGTATGGTGTTGAAGCACTTCTGGAAGAAGCAGAATAGTTTTCTTATAGTCCTAAATCTTCCCATCTTTTGCCCTCTCCCTCTCCACCCCTTCGTGTACTGCCAAGTGTTCCATCTTTAAATAGATCCTCATCTCTGTCCCAAACTCAATTCCTGTCATCAACTTTACTTATCTGCAATCATCATGCTATTGAAATCACATTCTCAAAGGCACCAGTTAAAATGTACAAACAAAGTTTTGTTCAAAATAAGTTTTACAGCCAGACACACATCCAGATGGCTTATAAAGACTTATATAAAGACTTATAAAGGCTTATAAAGACATTGAAATTAGGTATTTTTCAGCCCATTAGTGCCTCACTTTTGCTGTACACAGCAGCTGTGCTTGGGAAGATCCTAGATGTAGCTAGGTTATTGACATCAGAAACACGGGAGCGTGGACTGCCTCAGAGGGCTCTGCCACGCTCCACGCTGCCCACCACTGGCCTCCAGGTAGTGACCACCACACAGGAGATGGTGTTCCCTCTGCTCCTGCTCTCCCCTCCACCCTCCATTTGGAGAATTCAACACCCTGCCCCAGACATAAAACCATGTTAAAACTAATGCAAGGGTTTTTTATTTTAAACCTCATTATAGATCAAATCCACATAGCTTTGAGAAGTCAGGACTACTTCCAGTCTCCATTCTCAAAGCCACGCCCCTTTGCTCACCCACCAAACTGCATTTTGTACCTGTTTCCAGCAGACACACCAGGAACATTATACACAGGAGCAACCTGAGCATATGCATGAACTTGTTGTGAAAGTGAAGCACTGTTAACTTTTATTCCGAGCAGAAAATCTAACACTCATCTTCCTTCTCCCTGGACGACTTCCTCCCAAGAGAGCCTGCTCCCACCCAGGCAGCCAGGTGGGAAGGGAATATGTCATGGCCTGAAGAAACCAGAGGACATTGATGGAGATCAGTAGACAGCAAAGCACTGCACAAGCTGCACCCCTGGAGCATGTCCAGCTCCCAGAAGTGTTCCTAGCCCCTTCTCTCTGTTAAGCTAGTGTCCAGAAGGTCCAGTACTGGAGAATAAGAAAAGGAAAGAAAAATGCTTCAATTCCTGGCTCCTGCCCTAGGCTATTGTCAGTGTCTATATGATTACTCGGGAGTGGGTGGTTTTGAGGAATAAAATGGCTGTGGATGTGCCATGCACGATATTGCAAACCAACCAATCACGATGTAGTTTTTAAACCCCTGCACATACAAATGACTGTTTTGGTCTGTGTGCATTGTCACAGACACACATATATACTGTGTCTACACATAGCTAAGAGGTATTCCTAGGAGGGTGTGTATTTTGTCCTCTATTCCTGTCACCCACTCTACTTACCTGTACCTATCAAAAGTAGCCCTGATACTTCCTCTGAACTGGAAATATGCATCTGTCCAGGATAAGCAGGATATAGAATTTAATTCAATTCCAGTTACTAAATCTAATCCAGATAAATGCAATTACTGATGGTTTTAATTTACAATATGCAATGGTGATGAACTGCTGCATAAATAAAGATCACAGAAATTTAGAAATACCTGGACAAGACACTTGGCAAATGTGCAGTCATGTATTGGGTTTTATGTGATGCACGTTTTGTAAAGTCAGAGGAGACTAATACTTTCAATATTCAAGAGAAGAACCCAATATCACCAATTCATAGACTCTCAATCATTTCAACTTGAAAATAACCTTTTTACAGATCAAAAGGCCCTTACTGCTGCTTTTAAATACTTTGGTTTAGCTTCTCTTTACGATATGGCCTAGCCATTTTTGCTACTTTTGCGGTGCCAAGTACCCCTGAAATTGATGGATTCCTGTGAGAAAGAGGATATGGCCATAGTATTGCTATGCCCTAGAAGTGCTTGTCTGGGTAAGTGGGACATCCCTTGGTAAGTCAGATGCAGAGAGGTGAAGCCACCCTCTGTTTTGTAGCTGCTGCTGGTAATGCCAAGCCTCCTTTCCCTTCCTGTAGATGGAGCTTGGATATGAGTGAGGAGCCAGGCCTTTTCTTTATCATGCCAGGGCTCATGATAAAGACTAAATGAGTTCTGTACATACAAAAATATTTGCAAGATGAAACAGTGATTATACTTAAATGTTTGTGGTTTGATTATCTTTTTTAATCTGTCTGGCGGGGATAGACAAAATATCCAGCTCCATATGGCTTGAAATCTTTCGGTCTCTGGTCTATTGGGGGTTTTTCCCTTTTTTTTTTTCTTCTGCAGGCAAATCACTGTTCTGTTTTATATTTTCTATATTCCTGTGTATTTGCTTTCAGCTTCCTTTGTCTCTGGGTGAGAATTCTTCAGATGGTAATTTCTACAATTGCAGTATCTGGTACATTTTTATTTTTGTCTTAAGTTTTGTATTGTTTACATGAAGAATAAAAGCCGTAAGCATGTGCAGCTTAACTAAGTGTTCTCTGAGGAACTGATTGGACTATTTAGCTGTTAATAGAACATCTTCTCTATCCAGGAGAAGTGCAAAGGAACACTTTCTAAATCAAGGGTTTCCCATGTATGCCATGACATAGACTTTTCTCAAACACTCAAAACTCTCAGGAAATTTTGTTTCCTCCATGTTTTATCCTTTAAGAGAAGAGGACAGCATCCAAATGTCAAATTGCCTCTTCTGTATGAAAGGCAGAGAATGAGGAGTTACTCATATTTTCAGCACCTCACCACACCATGATTATGTTGAAGATGGAGCCAAAATTTCATGCCTAGTCTCAGAGATTTGGTTGTGGCACAAATCAAACGCTGGCATTACTCCATGAAACAGTTTGTGGTTAGCCTCACCAATCCCTTTCCTTCTGATCTGTGTCACTACTGGAATGGAAATGTTTTCATCCAGATGTCTTTGACTTTTAATGTCTCTCAGGTAAGTGGAAAACTCAGCAAAACCAGTGTTGTTGCTGAAGTCAGAACTGCACACTGTCATTAAAAACGTCTCAGTCTGCTACTTGGTGAGCTATGCTATGAGGCCAATGTATCAGCCCCCAGATAGATACCCCAGAAAATGGTTGGGTTAAGAGTCATCTGGTCAAGCCACTGTGACTGTTAAAATTTCTACCTGGCACAGAGAAAATTTTCTGCATTATTGCAAATTTTTAAGTTATCTTTATGCATCAAGAGGCTTTCTTTATAGATTAGAGCAAATAGCACACCCGTCCAGAGAAGAGGTATTTGAGCATTGTGTTCATGTCACTATTTGCAACTCCTCCACCAAAACAGGTTTCTCTAGTTACTTAGAATTAATTCTTAATTTAACATGAAGCAAAACAGTAGGTCCATCCCTAATATTCATAGCACACCTTCTTCTATTACTTTCTTCACTTCATAATTATTATTTTTTTCTAGTTTGATGTGTTTATATCTCCCTTTTTAGAACACCTGGGGCATTTTGGAAAGAAAGACCTTGTTTACAAACCATCTGCCCACCCTGAAATGTTGAAATGTCACTGTGAAGGCTGACACAGTAAAGGGGATATGATTTACAGATGCCTCTAGGGGTGGGTGGAGAAGGCACAGGCAGAAATTTTTACACAACTTGTCCTGGAAATTAACGATGTAGTAGGGTTAGCAGGAGGAGCTCTTCCGACCGAAAGGCAGGAGAATGCAGAAGTATTACCCAGCAAGAAAAGTGATTGTGACTATGTCAGATCTCTAAAATGACACACGTGTAGTGTGACAGTTTATAAAAACGTAATATATAAACATAATAATGCAAGATAACAATAGTGAATACAACTGTGGTATATAAACATAATTAACGCAAGCATAACAATAGTGGTTACAGTTATGGTTTAGCAGTATTCAGCTGTAAGATACCTATAAGATAACTATGATGATGGCAGTGGATAACTGCAACAAGCTTAGCAATGTGCAGTCATGGAAGAGTTAGCAGTACATTGCTATGATTATGATGGCTACTCCCAAATCCCTGAATTCTCCAGGCACTACAAGGTCTGCAAAAGACTTCTTTTGTCTCTGAGCATTCACATTGACAGTACGGGGCCTCAAGCTGTCACACGTGGTAAGGGTGATCTGGAGAAAAGGACGGCCACCATAGCAGCTGAAGCTCATGACACAGTGTCATCAATGCCAGTGCCCTTCTGCTGACCCCTCCTTGTCATCCTTGGGTTGTCCATTTTGCTGCTTAGGACATGACCTAGTCTAGGCTTTGTTTCCTCCATTTTCTGGACAGATTCATCATTCTTGAGTCACTTACTGAGCTGATCCAAGAGTGACCATTCACAGCACCCCACTTATTACTGTGTCTTCATCCTGCAGCTCTTCCCCAGGGGAGTTCATTCCTTGAAACCAACTCAGAGGTGAAAGCTCTTGCTTTCCTCAAGGCCTCAGGTGTCTTAACTATGCCATTGTTGCACTTTTTGTCCCATGTTCTACAAATAATGTTAAATTGCAGAACAATACATCTCTTCATGACAATGCATGTCAGCAATTTCATTGTAGTCTTACAAATATGCTAAGGCTTTATAGTTAGGTTGGGCCAATGGCACGTTACTATATTAGTCTTTCATCTTGACAGTGCTAAATCTATTTGTCATGTTTGTTATGTAATACAGGGGAAGTTACATTATGGTCGCCCAGCAGTGGTCCCCTCTCCCTGCTTTAAATGGAGAGGGCTACCACCATTGGGTTTCTGTGGGAGTGAGAAAGTAGGAGACGCGCTGCTGAGCGAGAGCTCGGCAGGTGTTCATGTATTGATGGGATGGAGGCCTTGAGATCAGTAACACAATGTCCTTATATGGTGATGTGTGTGTGGTGTGAAACAGATAGCAGTATACCGAAATAATAATGTTTTTGCTAGCTAGGCGGGATAAACATTTAGATGTAGCCAATTGCATTGCTCACAATGGTGTATGGGCATCCACTTGTAACCTCTCTGTGTAAAGACCACAAGGCGTGATCAAAAGACAGAAACTGGAAAAGTGGAACAATGAACATCTTCGCTTCACCACTTAGAGAAGTCTGTGCCTCCAGTGCCACAGATTTCCCCTTACAAATTCATACAAGGATTTTTCTTTTGCTGTGTTTCTTCATCTGTGTAATTTGCAATTTACAAAGTATGTATCGTCTTACATGCTGTGTAAGATAGCATGGTTCATTTAAACTGCCTGAGTTTCTCTTTCCTAAGACACAGACCTGAACCTTCCTAAGTGGTAGCTGCAGAATTTCTTAGTCTGTAATAGTCTTTTTCATCACAATGTGGTTTTCTCCCATTACATCTCCAATCAAATGCTGAAGATTATTTTTGAGGTCTTAAGGAAGAAGAGGGCCTGTCTTAGGACTCTTGAGGAAAACATACTTTGAATAAGTTTTGTTACAGATCTGATCTGTTACAGCCCGTGATCTGATTTATACAACACTCAAAACAAAGCTTTGGGAGACTTTCAAACCAACCAGAATATTCACATGTGCAAATTCACCAGCCAAGGTTGGAAGCATGAAGAGATGACTAAGGAAGTTACCTCTGCCCTAATGTGTGCACTATACAGAGCTGGGCACATGTCCAAACCACTCATCTGTTTCTGTTGTTCTTATGCAAGTTAACAGCATATTTGCTATAAATTGCCATCAGTTGGGATTTGCTGAGTCGTGGCTAAGCAGGGCAAAACATCTACAACAGAGTCATCACACACCAGCTTGGTTTTGTTATGACAGGAGACAATTATTATTGAAGGTTGCAAGAAGGAAGGCCCAGGATGCAGGACTCTTGTCCCTGTCATTCCTTCAGGACACAGACGTATTGAATTCACCGGTGTTTATCTTGCCCATCACCCTACCTGAACCCAGGGACTTCAGGACTCATTTCACCTACTTTTAGGTGGTGTCTTTTACGTACATATTAATGTTCTCTAACAAGAGAACACATATATGGTAGTATAAAGGTATTATTGCTCTGAGATTTGTTGTACCTGACCATCCAGCATTCCCATATTATTTCTCTTGTTCTTCCCAAACTCTGGAAATTAATATATTTCCAAGTTGTAGTTAGTAACTATCACTGTGTGAAGCTTAATACAATTTCTAGGAGACTAGATACATATTTGGTACCTACTAAAGTTTATGGCATATATTGTATCTAATATGACATTCCTAGTTATATGCCTATAAAGACATTTGGTGGGTGGGTTGTTTGGGGTTTTTTTTGTCACAGTGCATTGGTGACTTTCTTGCTTTACTTTGGTGATATAGGAAGCGGAACTTCTAAGAGATATAGGAAATCCAAAGCAGTAATAGTAGTGGCGTCAGTTCATATTGTCTAGCATGCAAAACTGCACTTCTCCTGGATAAAAACCTTTTCTTTTGGTGCCTTTGAGAAGAAATTATCAATTTAGTATGCTGGCTCTTAAATCTGAATTTACTGGGGTTTTTCAAAAAGTTTTGTACCAGTTTTTTATCCAGTCATTTCCATACTCAGTAACCTGACCTCCAAGCTGTCAACAAACTGGATATAATCAGCAACATATTGCCTTCCTTTTACCAATTTGTAAATAGGTCTCTTCTTCCATATTTTCTTGAGCTTTATGCATTAAAACACAGTCTTGTTCTCCTAGGGAGGAATAAGCCTAGGCACCAGTCCAGGTTAGGGGCTGAGCTGCTGGAGAGGAGCTCTGAGGAGAAAATCCTTGGAGTCCTGGTGGACAATAGGATGCCCATGAGCCAGCAATGTGCTCTTCTGTCCAAGAAGGCCAATGGCATCGTGGGGTGCATCAGAAAGAGTGTGACTGGCAGGTCGAGGGAGGTCATCCTCCCCCTCTACTCTGCCCTGGTGAGATCCCATCTGGAGGAGTGTGACCGGTTCTGGGGTCCCAAGCTGAAGAAGGACAGGGAACTGCTGGAGAGGGTACAGCAGAGGGCCACAAAGATGACTAGGGGCCTGAAGCATGTCACTTATGAGGCAAGGCTGAGGGACTTGGGTCTTTTTAGTCTCAAGAAGAGAACATTGATCAACAATCTCTAAATATTTCAAGGGAGGATGTCAAGAGGATGGAACCAGTCTTTTGTCAGTGGTGCCTAGTGACAGGACAAGAGGAAATGATGATATTCTTATTTTTCCTTCACAGATCTCAAGCTCCAATGATGCAATGAAATGTTTACTGCCTGGAGAAGCCCTTCCAGGTTTGAAGATAAAATTAATCAGAGTACCAATTAAGTATTTGGTGAATGTTTTAATAAATGTTTTCCAGATACATAGGATCATGTACTAACTTGCGTCAAGTGTTAAATAATAGTTCTTTCTTATGGTGGATAGCTTAGTTACAGGTAATAATTCCTATTTAAAAATATTGTGACATGCTGTAATCCAACTATGTTCTTTACTATGAGGGTGGTGGAGCACTGGAACAGGTTGCCCAGGAAGGTGGTTGAGGCCCTTTCCCTGGAGACATTCAAGGTGAGGCTCAACAAGGCCCTGGGCAACCTGGTCTAGTTGGGGGTGTCCCTGTGACTGTGGGAAGGTCAGACTAGATGACCTTTAAAGGTCTCTTCCAGCCCAGATGATTCTATGCTTCTATGATTCCTGTATATAAGCAGGATTTCAACAGGTAATCCTGCATATTGTACTGCTGCTTTTTTTGCAGGTTCCTATTATACAATACAATGCAATACAATACAACAAAATACCAGTTATTTAGGGCTGTTAAAAGATTGTAAGTACATTCTGTAAAAAAATCAAAAAAGATATGGGTCAGACTACTTTGAGGAAAAGTCAGGTTAGAACAGCAAATGAGTCCATACAGTACCACTGGCACTGCACTAATTCTTTAAAGGCATTTTTTTCCAATTATAAAGCATGTTGCTAGTTACTGATTCCCCTCCAGTATACAAAGCACTAATTAAATGTGCAGTACTTGTCAAACTTCCCACTCTGTGTTAGCCAAACCCATTTCATCAGGAGTTTCACCGTGAAATCAAAAAAAAAGAACCTGTGAAATTACACAATCAAAAGTAATCTTTGGTCATCAGCCTGTAAGGAGAGGGAAAAAGTACATAATGTTAGACCTGAACAGTTGGTGTTTTTCAGCTTGTGCTTTGGTTATCAAATCAAACACTCAGAGCAACAAAACATCATGTAATACATGAGTACTACTGAACTCTATCACTCTGAATTCAGAACAGTGCTTTGAAGCTTTTTAAGAAGTTAATTTATACATTTCACAAGAACAGTTATAAGTGACTTGTTTAACAGGTTTTAGATTTTTTTCCCCCGTGAATGGCAGTGCATCAATGGGACTAAAACTTAAGATCATATTAATTCTCATGCTAAGCCTAACGAAGTCATCAGCCTACTGCTATGGCAATATATCAAGATCCTGGTTTTGGAGACCTTATACTGGGATGGGAAATTATATGTCTTATTGCTAGAAGCAGCAGCTGACAAAGGAGAGGTGACTTTGTAGTGTAGTCTTTGTCTGCTTGACAATGAACTGCCAGTTGCCAAACCATTTTACATGTGCTTCACATGTATTTTTCCACTAACGCAGCAGGACTCAAACCACCAACATAAAGAGTTGAAAAGATCTTTCTGCTGCTCTCTTGAGTACTGTATTTCAGCAAGAAACACCATTACTTTTGTAAAGTGAGAGAGGATTTTTCAAATGCCTTCATCCTTGCCCACTCTGCCTTTTTGTTTTGTTTGCTGACTATCACACTTGAGTGTGGACACCAAATCCTAAATCTGCTTGATAAGTGGGCATTGAATGCTTGATTATCAAGTAGTTCTGAATAATATTCATCAAAGACATCAGGGCTTATTTTAAGTTCAGGCATTTTATACTGTTTCGGGGGAGGGAGATGGGAGTTATATAGGGTTTTTTACTCCAATTTTGCATTATTGCAATATTGCTTGAACTGAGGGTGTTTGATTCCACCCATAACTTTGAGTGCTGAAGCTAATGCAACCATATCCATACCTAAAGATCAATATAGATTTAATACTCATGCTGACTCAGTCATCTAAAACAATCATCTGGACAAGGAAGCAAAAAATAATTTATTTCCCATGCTTTTTACCAGTTTTATTTCAAAATTCTTGACAAGTGCCAAACATTGCAGGAAAAAACTAACATGTCTAATCTGAATCTTTCGGTGTTCATTTTTTCAGAGATTTCACAAAAAGAATCATTTTTACAATGACTAGATTTAAAGAAGAATAATGTAAGGCATATGTGTGCAACTAAGCTGCACAAGAGGTCAATGGAGAAATTATTCAGCTTCTAATTTGAAGTGATAATGTCTGCTGCTTGTGATATCAAATCAAAGGAACTCACAAAAAGTGCTGATTCTTTTCAGTAATACAGCATTATAAAATTAATACTACTAATCGATACTTAGCAAATGTGGTGGGAAGGAGAAGTACTTCCAAGTTACAGCAATTATTAAGATTTGGAGAAGCAGACCCTGAAGGATTTTGTTAATCATTCCTCTTGTAGTAAGATTTTCTTCAATGTTGGATATCTTCTGTTCAAAGGCAAAAAAGCACGGTTCTTCTTCACACCATCTTTTCATTCTACAGGCAGTTGATAGACCATGTTCAAAAAGCTTCAAGTAATATTGTTGTTCTTCACCTACACAAACCCAATCTATTATTAAGAAAATGGTCTCCCTGTCTCCATTATACATGCATGAGACCAAATTAAGCACTAAAGAAACAGCTTAAAGCCTTTTTACCACAAATCTTTACCATGGCATTTATACTGTATTTACGTGGACAGAAGTCTACTTTAAGTTCTTTACACCACCTATTTCCCTTAATGCATCATTTGATTCTTCACATATGGGAACTGAGCTGCAGATGTTATTAGCTGAATCGTGCTTCTTAAATGAATGGCAGTTATGTGCCATATTTGTTTGAAGAGATGAAACATTCTCTATATTTATTGAGAGGCTTTGGGTTCTGTGTCTGTTTGATAAAGTATCATAATAGCATAAAGAATAGAGTCAAGCAAGTCAGCAGGTTTGCCAATGACACCAACCTGTGCGGTGTGGTCAACATGCTGAAGGCAAGAGATGCCATCCAGAGGAACCAGGACAGGCTTGAGAAGTGGGTCCATGCAAACCTCATGAAGTTCAACAAGGCCAAGTGCAGGGTCCTGCACCTGGGACATAGCAATCCCGGGCACAAATACAGGTTAGGCAGAGAATGGCTGGAGAGCAGCCCTGAGGAGAAGGAGTGCTCATGTATGAGATGCTCAACATGAGACAGCAATGCACACCCACAGCCCAGAAAGCCAACCACATCCTGGGCCAATCTGCATCAAAAGAAGCATGGCCAGCGGGTTGAGGGAGGTGATTCTGCTCCTCTATTCTGCTCGCTGAGACCACACCTGGAGTACTGTGTCCAGCTCTGGAGCCCTCAACACAGGAAGGACATGGACCTGTTGGAAGAGGTCCAGCAGAGGGCCATGAAAATGATCACAGGGCTGAGAGAGTTGGGGTTGTTCAACCTGGAGAAGAGATGGCTCCAGGAAGACCTTTTAATGGCCTTCCAGTACCTAAAGGGAGCTACAGAAGAGATGGGGAGGGACTCATTATCAGGGAGTAGAGCAATAGAACAAGGGGTAATGGTTTTAAATTGAAAGAGAAGAGATTTGTCTTAGACATTAGGAAGAAATTTTTTACTGTGACGGTGGTATCACAGTTGCCCAGGGAACTTACAGAAGCCCCATCCCTGGACATGTTCAAGACCAGGCTGGATGGAGCTTTGAGCAAACTGGCCTAGTGGGAGGTATCTCTGCCCATGGCGGGAGGGGTTGGAACTCAATGATCTTAAGGTCCCTTCCAACTCTAACCATTCTGTGGTTCTATGATTTATGCAATAATGCCAGGTAAGTTTGCTGAATGCTTGTCAGGCAGCCAGTTATTTATTAAGACTTAATATGGCCAAGCATCAATACAGTATTAACACAAAATGATGAAGTTACAGGAAATGGTTCCAGTGAACAATCCAAACTAAAATTTATTCCAGTACATAATTTCTTGGAGAAAGCTTGCTGCATATATATATTTGCCATGGTACTGGACGTAGAGGAAGGCACATTGATATCAAATAGTTACCAGATGATTGAGTTTTTCTCTGAGTTTCTTGGGGGGTTACGTTTCTTGTCCTCTTTTTTTCCCCAGAAATCTCAAAATAAAGGTGGAAGAATTCATCAGGCAAATTGGGAAGACAGAGTAAGATTGACAAAACAGAAGCCTAGAAACAAAGAAGAATGAGAAGAATATATGAATATATGATTTAAGCTTTACAGTTAAAGAGAATGGGAAAAGTACAAAAATGAATAAAATATGCCATTTTTTTTAAAAAAGAAATGAGCCCAAGGATACATTTTTTTCTCCTAGTGCTTCTTAGCTTGAGGTTTAAATCAGTAAGAAATGAGATTTCCTTTTCCTTTTATGTTGTCCAGTCATTACATCCCGCAGAGATGAAAAAGATTGCCAGCATTGAGAAAGGGTAAAGAGAATTCAAACAGGAAACATGGTGCAAAGATCCTTACACAGGGAACCAACATGCGATCTGTTTCCATAGGCCTATGTCACCTTCTGTTGTGCTCCAGGAACATACATAATGCAGAGCATCGGCTCATGGCAAGAATATTTTGTTTTTGCTTTCTTATCAGTTCCTTCCTTACTTAGAGAGATAGAATACCAGCTTAAAAATAGGTTAGATGATCAGGCCAAAGTAGCTAGACATATTAGCTGTGTATTATAGCTTGGTGCTTGTTTTTTTTTCCTTCCACAGACATTGTTTTCTGTGTCTTATACAAAAGGCTATTAGAGACTAACTTCACTGAAAAGTCTATGACACAGGTGTTACCAAAGATAAAGGAGCATTTACTTGGCTTTCAGATGGGTTTGGAGTTAATTCTCTTCCCACTGAGTCAGCAGCTCTTTCCCAACAGTTTTTTAAATACTCCGCTTCTCTCCTGCCATTTTTTTAAGTTAGTACCTTTTTCACAACAGTAAGCAGCCCATTCAAACCATCAGTATGTACACCCCCCCAGGTCAGCACTGCACCTGCCTGCTCACACATCAACTTATATTTATTTTATATTATGCCAATCTTTATTTTCTCAGCAAACCTTCCTTTCTGCAATTCAAATGAGTCATGGGATCATTTGTTGTAATGTAAGTAGTTTTCCTACATACTGGTTGAAAACAGTTTTTCCTTAGAGCCCCACCAATGTCAGTGGCTTTAAGTACTTTCTAAATAGGGCTAGTTCTTTAGGTATGTCTTCATTTAGCAGCTGAAGTACCCCAGCTCCATCATGCATCCTCCAGCAAAACTTTTGGTTTTTAGCTCCTACATAGCTCCTACAATCCATAAAATACGTTATATCCTGTTTCCTGCTAAGAAATGCTTTTCAGCCATGTGGTCTCTCAGACTGTACAGCTCTTAATTTTGCACAAATCCCAATCACAGGCCCGCTGTGAACATCCCCACAGGGGCCTGCAGTATGTCTATGCAGTGCATTGTTTCTTCTAGCCCTCTGCTTTTAATTCGTGGCGGGACTATCAACACATGAAGTTTCTTTATGGCTGCAGGGTTTTACACTGCTAACAGCTTTTGACAGTTTGCTAAAGCTTGTTAAACTCAAATGATTTTGATAATGCATTTTAGTAGCCAGACAAATCAGTTACCTCAGCATAACCCTTCCCCTTTCTTCATCCAAAGATTTATATTAATTGCTTAGAAATAGAAGATGATCTTGTTAAATAAAGCTACTCTATTAAATCAGAAAACGGGGGGGGGAAGACATTTTAGCAGCACAGTGGTGATTCTACAGGGCTCACAAACCTATTAAATAACTCATTATACTCATGTGGGTTTTTTATGCTCCTAAAATTATTGCCATTTCATTTAATTGAGACTGATTAATGCTGGAGACAGTCATGGTCTTCTATTGCTTTCCTCTGCTTTTCGACCTGTTTGAGAATTCTCCGAAGCCATTAAAATTTAAATCTGTTCTTATGTCCTAACCCAAGGAAAGATGAGAAAGCTCTGGCAAAGTTCTTTTCTTAAGCAGGGAGGAGTGCATGTTGGGCTATTAGGAGGGTGAAGGGACCATGAGTACATCATGGTTCATGTACAACATGGCATTCTTGTTGTAGATCCATGGCAACAACAGGATGAATTTTTAATGTAAATGAGCTCAAAACTAGGATTTGGACCATTGAAACTTGTCATTGCTTGACGAAGCTCATTGGCAGTAACTTAGTCTGGGTCAGTGAAAAAGTATTGGCATTGGGAGTCAGGAGACCTGAGTTCTGTTTCTGTATTTTTATTGCTCAAGTAGCTTCAGTTACTTCTGTTTGTGTCTCGTATCCTCTCAGCCTGTTTGGATTTGTGTAAGCAGAAAGCTCTTTGGAGAAGAGACCACCTTGATACACACTGTGCAGTTGTAAAGCACTGCCCTCACAAATTAGTAGCCCTTTTGCTTGTACCCACTGAAGATTTTTCCTTGCAAAGATACACTGGTGGCTACAACAGGGCGTAATTTCCAGAGACTCCTTGCACAATAATACTCTTGTTAATCATGTTGTAGTTATTATAACAGCTAAAAAACAGCAGCAAAGGATGTTGATCCCAGGACCTGTGATTTTTACCTTATAGCTATCTCTTAAATCTTGCTTAGAGGCAAATAGTGGAAATTAGATAGATTTTTCTTCATAGACAAAATTTCAGCTTCTGAAAACTCCTTCTGTCACATGAGCATATGATGGAGACTCCTTGTCACAATCAAGCAGTTGATTTCCTTGTGCCTGAGTCTGGGTGAGGCTCAGATGCTCAGATGGCTGAGACATCAGAATGCACCTCTGTGTTTGCTCAAGCACCAGAGAATTCTCCTGGAAAAGGCTTTTTGGGGAATTCTTTCCCTTCTCTATGCATGTGATCACATCAGAATTACTGACTACAATTGCACTGCCTTTCTGCTCAAATTTGCCAAAAGATTCAACTTGTAGCAGGGACAACACAAAAGTTCCTCCATGAGTTCTGGGTGATGTCTCTCTTGGCATTTGGGATACTTTGATCTCATTGCAAGGTGTGCAGCTTTCCCCATTAACTGATCACCTACATAGAGACCTGAGCACGAGCTGAGGTCTTCAGTATTTCAATACTCTGACCTCCTTCTTTATCATGCCTTTAACCTATTGTCTGTAAGAAGCTTTCTCAACTCATTTGGGTGATATTAGGAGAAATACTTTTAAAAGACTGCATGTTTCCCAGCTATAATAAGATGAATGCCATACGCATAATGCATACTAGTAAACACTAACTCTTTTTTCAAAGCATTGTCCCTTTACTAAGCTGCAAAGTAATATGTCCTTTGATTTAGGGGGTTTATTTTACTCCTCTTACTACATTGTGTTAGTCACCTTCTTTAGCTTTACTCCAAGAATTTTACAATCGTTACAGAATTAAATTCTTTTTTAAGTTGTCACCTTCTTGGCTCAAGCCTCTTTTATTATTTTGGAAGATGGCAATATAAAGAAGACATATAAAGCTTCTGTTTTTCAGATAACATGCATGGGCCTAATTTTTAATTGCTATTTAAAGTTCAATGATGAGCTAGAAGATGAAATATGCATCAAGGCTTAACCAGTGTTGCCACACAGGCTACATTAGCAAAGAAGCCACTTATACAAAGTAAAGGAGCTATTCCACTGTTAGAATTAAATCACATTGCTGAAGGACATAATCTGTACCTGCAATGAACCCACCTGAAAGAGCGATGTGGGTTTTATTTGGCACAGCGTAGCCAGATGTTGGCTAGAAACACCAGCAAACCCCAGAATGAAGCATTAGATGCCCATGTAGCTATCTACCTACCAGAGATGCAACCGTAGAGGAACAAGGCTGTGAGCCCACTCAATGGGAGCAGGCAGAGGCACGAACGAGGTGAGGATCTGGCCCCGTTCCCGCTACTCACCATCCACAGCAGTGCTGTGTGGGATGGGCACTTAATAAATGAAGGATGCTTTAGCCAGCAGTGAGTCCCTGAACGCCTTGGGGCAGGAGGAAGCGGGGAGGCAGCCTGCGTCAGATGCCTCTGAGTCACCATGTCCCCTCCCCGGGGCCAGTCCCCTGGGGGTGCAGTCTGGCACCTAACTTGTAGTCATCAAAGTGATAGAGAAGGGATGCCCGAGCAGAGCCAAGGAAGGCACTTGAAGTCCAGAGGCAGTCAAAGCGGAGTTACGAGTAAACAAAACCCAGCTGGTGTTCAAATAACTGCACTTCAGCATAAACCAATGGACAATGAGTGCCAGTCTTCTCCATGCTTCCTCTTTTAACATCTGTGTCATGGATGTAGAGCTAAGCTGATGTGTATGTTAAAAAAAATGCTGGAAGCAGAAGCGTGTAGATGAGCAACTTTCAGCCCAGCCAGGTGTGGAGGCAGCTCATACTGTAGCCCTCCCTGATTAATTTTATAAGCACGGGTGGTATGGATGCACACACATTCCTCATGCACAAAAACTAATTAACTGGTATGGGGGCAGTATGAGGGAGAAGCACACACCTTTAATTCTAACAGACCAGTACAGCTTTTAATTGAAATGTTCATCCTCTGTAATAATTTCCTACAAGATCTGGGGTTCCCTTTTCTCTGTGGCATCACTGAAGATAATGGGGACTTTGTACACCACAATTGGGAAGAAAAGTATGACTCCAGTAAGTATGAATCCAGTAAGGATTTTATTTCCTGAAATAACTTTTGTCAGTAAAGTCAAATGTCACGGTTCTGGACCCAGCTATCTTACCTTGTAGTAGATTTTCTATACCTGATCTCATACAGTGTATGTTTCTTTGCATGGAAGCTTTCCAAAAGGCTACATCAGTAAATTAAAATAACCTGTAAGCTGAAAATTCTCCTCCTTTCACCTGCAATTGACCAAGCTGTTCTGTCTGTGGACTGTGTAATCTTCATCTCGTTAAGGTCATTTAGTGCTCAAGGAGTCCATTGCAGCTTTGAAGCTGGTCAGCTTCTCGATGGTTCCTCCTGGAGAAAAAATCATGCTAGGGAAGGGATTTTTCTGGTGCTTCTGAGTTGCTAAAACAGTCCCTTGAAGATACTTCCATTTGTTGCAAATAAGGGACAAGTCAAACTGTTCATTTTGCAAAGGAATGGACCAACATAAAGTGTCAGTCCCTCAGCAGCATCAGTGTAAAGACAGACATCTTCACTTCAGCTTCACCTCACATCAGCGCTTCAGCTACTGATAAAATGTTCCCTGGATGTCCTGGGTTAGCCTTTGGCTGGCACACTTGTGAGAGCTCACAGGCCTTTCTGCCTAAGGGGAGCTGTAGAAACAATAAATACTAGGTAGTGGGTCGTAATAAACAGCTGGAAACTTAGGTCTTCAAATATTCCTGAATGTGAAGCTTGGATGCTTCCACACAGTAGCCTTGAACTTTATTTATGCTTAAAGTTTACTTGTCCTAACACCAAACACAGAAAATCATTTTGCTCTGAAGTTGGTTGAATTCTTAAATTATTACTCCAAGGAAAGGTTCCAACAAATAGTTTCCAGCATACAGAAGAAAACATAAAACTTACATGGAATGCACAAGAGCAAGCTAGTTTCAGGGCAAGAGCATATGGTTAATAGGGACTTCATCTTTGGGCCAAGTTGTGGCTGATATAGGAGGACACAGAGGATGCTCTGCTTGTAACATGTGTGCATTAACATCTATCACTATTGAAGCAAGTTTCATGAATTTTTTAGGACAGAAAGGACAAAGTCTACAAGCAGTACAGCATAGTGGGATCCCTGGGCACTGAGGTCTGTGTGAATGAATGCAGAAGGCAAACGCAACTTGACCGAGCATTTATTTTCCCCTCTCTTCATTGCAAATGTTGATTCTTTGAAGTAACCTTAGCAAAAGGTGACCTGGACGAGGGGACAGAGTGTATTCTCAGCAAATTTGCTGATGATACCAAACTGGGAGCGGTGGCTGACACCCCGGTGGGCTGTGATGCCATCCAGCAAGACCTAGACAGGCTGGAGAGCTGGGCAAGGAAGAACCTCATGAGGTTCAACAGGGAAAAGTGTAGGGTTCTGCACCTGGGAAGGAGGAATGTCAGGCACCAATACAGGTTAGGCATGGATCTGCTGGAAACAAGTT